>JAQIHN010000057.1:195000-237500 GCA_027917425.1 Gastrophryne carolinensis
CTCTTCTTTCTTTTCTCTTGTCATTCTTTCTATTCCTTATTTGTTATCTTCTTTCTTTTCTCTTGTCATTCTTTCTATTCCTTATTCATTCTCTTCTTTCTTTTCTCTTGTCATTCTTTCTCTTTCTTATTTGTTCTCTTCTTTCTTTTCTCTTGTCATTCTTTCTATTCCTTATTCATTCTCTTCTTTCTTTTCTCTTGTCATTCTTTCTCTTTCTTATTTGTTCTCTTCTTTCTTTTCTCTTGTCATTCTTTCTCTTTCTTATTTGTTCTCTTCTTTCTTTTCTGTTGTCATTCTTTCTATTCCTTATTCATTCTCTTCTTTCTTTTCTGTTGTCATTCTTTCTCTTTCTTATTTGTTCTCTTCTTTCTTTTCTCTTGTCATTCTTTCTATTCCTTATTTGTTCTCTTCTTTCTTTTCTCTTGTCATTCTTTCTATTCCTTATTTGTTCTCTTCTTTCTTTTCTCTTGTCATTCTTTCTATTCCTTATTTGTTCTCTTCTTTCTTTTCTCTTGTCATTCTTTCTCTTTCTTATTTGTTCTCTGCTTTCTTTTCTCTTGTCATTCTTTCTATTCCTTATTTGTTCTCTTCTTTCTTTTCTCTTGTCATTCTTTCTATTCCTTATTCATTCTCTTCTTTCTTTTCTCTTGTCATTCTTTCTCTTTCTTATTTGTTCTCTTCTTTCTTTTCTCTTGTCATTCTTTATATTTCTTATTTGTTCTCTTCATTCTTTTCTCTTGTCATTCTTTCTCTTTCTTATTCGTTCTCTTCTTTCTTTTCTCTTGTCATTCTTTCTCTTTCTTATTTGTTCTCTTCTTTCTTTTCTCTTGTCATTCTTTCTCTTTCTTATTTGTTCTCTTCTTTCTTTTCTCTTGTCATTCTTTCTATTCCTTATTCGTTCTCTTCTTTCTTTTCTCTTGTCATTCTTTCTATTCCTTATTTGTTATCTTCTTTCTTTTCTCTTGTCATTCTTTCTATTCCTTATTCATTCTCTTCTTTCTTTTCTCTTGTCATTCTTTCTCTTTCTTATTTGTTCTCTTCTTTCTTTTCTCTTGTCATTCTTTCTCTTTCTTATTTGTTCTCTTCTTTCTTTTCTCTTGTCATTCTTTCTATTCCTTATTCGTTCTCTTCTTTCTTTTCTCTTGTCATTCTTTCTCTTTCTTATTTGTTCTCTTCTTTCTTTTCTCTTGTCATTCTTTCTCTTTTTTATTTGTTCTCTTCTTTCTTTTCTCTTGTCATTCTTTCTATTCCTTATTCATTCTCTTCTTTCTTTTCTCTTGTCATTCTTACTATTCCTTATTTGCTCTCTTCTTTCTTTTCTCTTGTCATTCTTTCTCTTTCTTATTTGTTCTCTTCTTTCTTTTCTCTTGTCATTCTTTCTCTTATTTGTTCTCTTCTTTCTTTTCTCTTGTCATTCTTTCTATTCCTTATTCGTTCTCTTCTTTCTTTTCTCTTGTCATTCTTTCTCTTTCTTATTTGTTCTCTTCTTTCTTTTCTCTTGTCATTCTTTCTCTTTCTTATTTGTTCTCTTCTTTCCTTTCTCTTGTCATTCTTTCTATTCCTTATTTGTTCTCTTCTTTCTTTTCTCTTGTCATTCTTTCTATTCCTTATTTGTTCTCTTCTTTCTTTTCTCTTGTCATTCTTTCTATTCCTTATTCGTTCTCTTCTTTCTTTTCTCTTGTCATTCTTTCTCTTTCTTAATCGTTCTCTTCTTTCTTTTCTCTTGTCATTCTTTCTATTCCTTATTTGTTCTCTTCTTTCTTTTCTCTTGTCATTCTTTCTCTTTCTTATTCGTTCTCTTCTTTCTTTTCTCTTGTCATTCTTACTATTCCTTATTTGCTCTCTTCTTTCTTTTCTCTTGTCATTCTTTCTCTTTCTTATTTGTTCTCTTCTTTCTTTTCTCTTGTCATTCTTTCTATTCCTTATTCATTCTCTTCTTTCTTTTCTCTTGTCATTCTTTCTATTCCTTATTTGTTCTCTTCTTTCTTTTCTCTTGTCATTCTTTCTCTTTCTTATTCGTTCTCTTCTTTCTTTTCTCTTGTCATTCTTTCTATTCCTTATTTGTTCTCTTCTTTCTTTTCTCTTGTCATTCTTTCTATTCCTTATTCGTTCTCTTCTTTCTTTTCTCTTGTCATTCTTTCTCTTTCTTATTTATTCTCTTCTTTCTTTTCTCTTGTCATTCTTTCTATTCCTTATTCGTTCTCTTCTTTCTTTTCTCTTGTCATTCTTTCTCTTTCTTATTTGTTCTCTTCTTTCTTTTCTCTTGTCATTCTTTCTCTTCCTTATTTGTTCTCTTCTTTCTTTTCTCTTGTCATTCTTTCTATTCCTTATTCGTTCTCTTCTTTCTTTTCTCTTGTCATTCTTTCTCTTTCTTATTTGTTCTCTTCTTTCTTTTCTCTTGTCATTCTTTCTCTTTCTTATTCGTTCTCTTCTTTCTTTTCTCTTGTCATTCTTTCTCTTTCTTATTCGTTCTCTTCTTTCTTTTCTCTTGTCATTCTTTCTATTCCTTATTCATTCTCTTCTTTCTTTTCTCTTGTCATTCTTTCTATTCCTTATTCGTTCTCTTCTTTCTTTTCTCTTGTTTTTCCTTCTATTTCTTATTTGTTTTCTTCTTTCTGAATGACACTGTTATTCCTTCTATTATTATTATTTTCCTTTTATTCTTTCTTTTACGTCATTTCTTTTCTCTCTTTCTTTTTTTTTCTGTAATTCCTTCTATTCAATATTCGTTCTAGAGCAAAAAAAAGAGAAAGACACAGAATAATGTCACATTTAGTGTCGGTCAATTGGTGTCTCTGATATAATCCTGAGATCCTTTCCCCGCGCGTTTCGTGAGATAAACTCACTTTCTCAAGGTGCCCGGACCAACACTCGCAGGCTGATTCCTCACTAACGCCAGGTAGCGACAGATGAGCGTCTGTAGCAGCGACCCACGGCCGAGCACTGCGACTACTAGCGGGCGCTCTGAAATGCCGCTACAGACGCTCATCTGTCGCTACCTGGCGTTAGTGATGAATCAGCCTGCCCGTCGCTATAAACTAGCGACCCACGGCCGAGCACAATGACTACTAGCGGGCGCTCTGAAATGCCGCTACAGACGCTCATCTGTCGCTACCTGGCGTTAGTGATGAATCAGCCTGCCCGTCGCTATAAACTAGCGACCCACGGCCGAGCACAATGACTACTAGCGGGCGCTCTGAAATGCCGCTACAGACGCTCATCTGTCGCTACCTGGCGTTAGTGATGAATCAGCCTGCCCGTCGCTATAAACTAGCGACCCACGGCCGAGCACAGCGACTACTAGCGGGCGCTCTGAGATGCCGCTACAGACGCTCATCTGTCGCTACCTGGCGTTAGTGATGAATCAGCCTGCCCGTCGCTATAAACTAGCGACCCACGGCCGAGCACAGCGACTACTAGCAGGCGCTCTGAAATGCCGCTACAGACACTCATCTGTCGCTACCTGGCGTTAGTGATGAATCAGCCTGCCCGTCGCTATAAACTAGCGACTCACGGCGGAGCACAGCGACTACTAGCGGGCGCTCTGAAATGCCGCTACAGACGCTCATCTGTCGCTACCTGGCGTTAGTGATGAATCAGCCTGCCCGTCGCTATAAACTAGCGACCCACGGCCGAGCACAGCGACTACTAGCGGGCGCTCTGAAATGCCGCTACAGACGCTGATCTGTCGCTGCCTGGCGTTAGTGATGAATCAGCCTGCCCGTCGCTATAAACTAGCGACCCACGGCCGAGCACAGCGACTACTAGCAGGCGCTCTGAAATGCTGCTACAGACGCTCATCTGTCGCTACCTGGCGTTAGTGATGAATCAGCCTGCCCGTCGCTATAAACTAGCGACCCACGGCCGAGCACAGCGACTACTAGCGGGCGCTCTGAAAATGCCGCTACAGACACTCATCTGTCGCTACCTGGCGTTAGTGATGAATCAGCCTGCCCGTCGCTATAAACTAGCGACTCACGGCGGAGCACAGCGACTACTAGCGGGCGCTCTGAAATGCCGCTACAGACGCTCATCTGTCGCTACCTGGCGTTAGTGATGAATCAGCCTGCCCGTCGCTATAAACTAGCGACCCACGGCCGAGCACAGCGACTACTAGCGGGCGCTCTGAAATGCCGCCACAGACGCTCATCTGTCGCTACCTGGCGTTAGTGATGAATCAGCCTGCCCGTCGCTATAAACTAGCGACCCACGGCCGAGCACAGCGACTACTAGCGGGCGCTCTGAAATGCCGCTACAGACGCTCATCTGTCGCTGCCTGGCGTTAGTGATGAATCAGCCTGCCCGTCGCTATAAACTAGCGACCCACGGCCGAGCACAGCGACTACTAGCGGGCGCTCTGAAATGCCGCTACAGACGCTCATCTGTCGCTGCCTGGCGTTAGTGATGAATCAGCCTGTTAATCTAATGAAGGCGGCCCCGTCGCCTATTTCTGTGCTGTAGATGGCTTCAGAGCAGGAGCGCGGAGCGGAGAGAGAGAGAGGCAAGATGGCGGCTGCGGCGGGGGGGGGGGGGGGTCGGCGGATCGGCCTTCACAGCGGCGGCGGCAGATAACGCGCAGAGAAGCTGACGAGAGACGAGGAGAGAGCGGACACACCCGTCTGTGTCACATTGGCTGCGAGTCTCACCTTCCCCCCGATCAGCAGATGACACAACGCGCCCGGAGACAAGCGATACAATTCCTGCGGCTCCGCGCATCACAGCGGGAAAAATGCACAATTAGCGCAATATAACGACACTCATTATACAATATCATTCACTGCAGCAGAGATAAAAGCAACACAACACCATCGCACACACATACAGCCTCCATCACACTGTAATCACACACATACAACCTCCACCACACTGTAATCACACACATACAACCTCCACCACACTGTAATCACACACATACAGCCTCCACCACACTGTAATCACACACATACAGCCTCCACCACACTGTAATCACACACATACAGCCTCCACCACACTGTAATCACACACATACAGCCTCCACCACACTGTAATCACACACATACAGCCTCCATCACACTGTAATCACACACATACAGCCTCCACCACACTGTAATCACACACATACAGCCTCCACCACACTGTAATCACACACATACAGCCTCCATCACACTGTAATCACACACATACAGCCTCCATCACACTGTAATCACACACATACAGCCTCCACCACACTGTAATCACACACATACAACCACCATCACACTGTAATCACACACATACAACCACCATCACACTGTAATCACACACATACAGCCTCCACTACATTGTAATCACACACATACAGCCTCCACCACACTGTAATCACACACATACAGCCTCCACCACACTGTAATCACACACATACAACCTCCGTCACACTGTAATCACACACATACAACCACCATCACACTGTAATCACACACATACAGCCTCCACTACATTGTAATCACACACATACAGCCTCCACCACACTGTAATCACACACATACAGCCTCCACTACATTGTAATCACACACATACAGCCTCCACCACACTGTAATCACACATATACAACCTCCACCACACTGTAATCACACACATACAGCCTCCACCACAATGTAATCACACACATACAGCCTCCACTACATTGTAATCACACACATACAGCCTCCACCACACTGTAATCACACACATACAGCCTCCATCACACTGTAATCACACACATACAGCCTCCATCACACTGTAATCACACACATACAGCCTCCACCACACTGTAATCACACACATACAGCCTCCACCACACTGTAATCACACATATACAGCCTCCACCACACTGTAATCACACACATACAGCCTCCACCACACTGTAATCACACACATACAGCCTCCACCACACTGTAATCACACATATACAGCCTCCACCACACTGTAATCACACACATACAACCTCCACCACACTGTAATCACACACATACAGCCTCCACCACACTGTAATCACACACATACAGCCTCCACCACACTGTAATCACACATATACAGCCTCCACCACACTGTAATCACACACATACAGCCTCCACCACACTGTAATCACACACATACAGCCTCCACCACACTGTAATCACACATATACAGCCTCCACCACACTGTAATCACACACATACAGCCTCCATCACACTGTAATCACACATATACAACCTCCACCACACTGTAATCACACACATACAGCCTCCACCACAATGTAATCACACACATACAACCTCCACCACACTGTAATCACACACATACAGCCTCCACCACACTGTAATCACACACATACAACCACCATCACACTGTAATCACACACATACAGCCTCCACTACATTGTAATCACACACATACAGCCTCCACCACACTGTAATCACACACATACAGCCTCCACCACACTGTAATCACACACATACAGCCTCCATCACACTGTAATCACACATATACAGCCTCCACCACACTGTAATCACACACATACAGCCTCCATCACACTGTAATCACACATATACAGCCTCCACCACACTGTAATCGCACACACATACAGCCTCCACCACACTGTAATCACACACATACAACCTCCACCACACTGTAATCACACACATACGACCTCCACCACAATGTAATCACACACATACAACCTCCATCACACTGTAATCACACACATACAGCCTCCATCACACTGTAATCGCACACACATACAGCCTCCACCACACTGTAATCACACACATACAACCTCCACCACACTGTAATCACACACATACAACCTCCACCACACTGTAATCACACACATACAGCCTCCACCACACTGTAATCACACACATACAATCTCCACCACACTGTAATCACACATATACAGCCTCCACCACACTGTAATCGCACACACATACAGCCTCCACCACACTGTAATCACACACATACAACCTCCACCACACTGTAATCACACATATACAGCCTCCACCACACTGTAATCGCACACACATACAGCCTCCACCACACTGTAATCGCACACATACAACCTCCACTATACTGTAATCACACACATACAACCACCATCACACTGTAATCACACACATACAGCCTCCACCACACTGTAATCACACACATACAGCCTCCACCACACTGTAATCACACACATACAGCCTCCACCACACTGTAATCGCACACACATACAGCCTCCACCACACTGTAATCACACACATACAGCCTCCACCACACTGTAATCGCACACACATACAGCCTCCACCACACTGTAATCACACACATACAACCTCCACCACACTGTAATCACACACATACAGCCTCCATCACACTGTAATCGCACACACATACAGCCTCCACCACACTGTAATCACACACATACAACCACCATCACACTGTAATCACACACATACAGCCTCCATCACACTGTAATCACACACATACAACCACCATCACACTGTAATCACACACATACAGCCTCCATCACACTGTAATCACACACATACAGCCTCCACCACACTGTAATCACACACATACAGCCTCCATCACACTGTAATCACACACATACAACCACCATCACACTGTAATCACACACATACAGCCTCCATCACACTGTAATCACACACATACAGCCTCCACCACACTGTAATCACACACATACAACCTCCACCACACTGTAATCACACACATACAGCCTCCACCACACTGTAATCACACACATACAGCCTCCACCACACTGTAATCACACACATACAACCACCATCACACTGCAATCACACACATACAGCCTCCATCACACTGTAATCACACACATACAGCCTCCATCACACTGTAATCACACACATACAGCCTCCACCACACTGTAATCACACACATACAGCCTCCACCACACTGTAATCACACACATACAGCCTCCACCACACTGTAATCACACACATACAGCCTCCATCACACTGTAATCACACACACATACAGCCTCCATCACACTGTAATCACACAGATACAGCCTCCACCACACTGTAATCACACACATACAGCCCCCATCACACTGCAATCACACACATACAGCCTCCACCACACTGTAATCACACACATACAGCCTCCATCACACTGTAATCACACACACATACAGCCTCCATCACACTGTAATCACACAGATACAGCCTCCACCACACTGTAATCACACACATACAGCCTCCATCACACTGTAATCACACACATACAGCCTCCATCACACTGTAATCACACACACACAGCCTCCACCACACTGTAATCACACACATACAGCCTCCATCACACTGTAATCACACACATACAGCCTCCACCACACTGTAATCACACACATACAACCACCATCACACTGTAATCACACACATACAACCACCATCACACTGTAATCACACACATACAGCCTGCACTACACTGTAATCACACACATACAGCCTCCACCACACTGTAATCACACACATACAACCACCATCACACTGTAATCACACAAATACAACCTCCACCACACTGTAATCACACACATAGAGCCTCCACTACACTGTAATCACACACATACAACCTCCATCACACTGTAATCACACAAATACAACCACCATCACACTGTAATCACACACATACAACCACCATCACACTGTAATCACACACATACAATCACCATCACACTGTAATCACACACATACAGCCTCCACCACACTGTAATCACACACATACAGCCTCCATCACACTGTAATCACACACATACAGCCTCCACCACACTGTAATCACACACATACAGCCGCCTCCATCACACTGTAATCACACACATACAGCCTCCACCACACTGTAATCACACACATACAGCCTCCATCACACTGTAATCACACACATACAGCCTCCACCACACTGTAATCACACACATACAACCACCATCACACTGTAATCACACACATACAGCCTCCACCACACTGTAATCACACACATACAGCCTCCACCACACTGTAATCACACACATACAGCCTCCACCACACTGTAATCACACACATACAGCCTCCACCACACTGTAATCACACACATACAGCCTCCACCACACTGTAATCACACACATACAACCTCCATCACACTGTAATCACAGACATACAGCCTCCATCACACTGTAATCACACAGATACAGCCTCCACCACACTGTAATCACACACATACAGCCTCCATCACACTGTAATCACAGACATACAGCCTCCATCACACTGTAATCACACAGATACAGCCTCCACCACACTGTAATCACACACATACAGCCTCCATCACACTGTAATCACACACATACAGCCTCCATCACACTGTAATCACACACATACAGCCTCCACCACACTGTAATCACACACATACAGCCTCCATCACACTGTAATCACACACATACAGCCTCCACCACACTGTAATCACACACATACAACCACCATAACACTGTAATCACACACATATAACCACCATCACACTGTAATCACACACATACAACCACCATCACACTGTAATCACACACATACAACCACCATCACACTGTAATCACACACATACAACCACCATCACACTGTAATCACACACATACAACCACCATCACACTGTAATCACACACATACAATAACCATCACACTGTAATCACACACATACAGCCTCCACCACACTGTAATCACACACATACAACCACCATCACACTGTAATCACACACATACAACCTCCACCACACTGTAATCACACACATACAGCCTCCACCACACTGTAATCACACACATACAACCTCCACCACACTGTAATCACACACATACAACCTCCACCACACTGTAATCACACACATACAGCCTTCACCACACTGTAATCACACACATACAGCCTCCACCACACTGTAATCACACACATACAGCCTCCACCACACTGTAATCACACACATACAGCCTCCACCACACTGTAATCACACACATACAACCTCCATCACACTGTAATCACAGACATACGGCCTCCATCACACTGTAATCACAGACATACAGCCTCCATCACACTGTAATCACACAGATACAGCCTCCACCACACTGTAATCACACACATACAGCCTCCATCACACTGTAATCACAGACATACAGCCTCCATCACACTGTAATCACACAGATACAGCCTCCACCACACTGTAATCACACACATACAGCCTCCATCACACTGTAATCACACACATACAGCCTCCATCACACTGTAATCACACACATACAGCCTCCACCACACTGTAATCACACACATACAGCCTCCACCACACTGTAATCACACACATACAGCCTCCACCACACTGTAATCACACACATACAGCCTCCACCACACTGTAATCACACACATACAACCACCATCACACTGTAATCACACACATACAACCACCATCACACTGTAATCACACACATACAACCACCATCACACTGTAATCACACACATACAACCACCATCACACTGTAATCACACACATACAACCACCATCACACTGTAATCACACACATACAATAACCATCACACTGTAATCACACACATACAGCCTCCACCACACTGTAATCACACACATACAACCACCATCACACTGTTATCACACACATACAACCTCCACCACACTGTAATCACACACATACAGCCTCCACCACACTGTAATCACACACATACAACCTCCACCACACTGTAATCACACACATACAACCTCCACCACACTGTAATCACACACATACAACCTCCACCACACTGTAATCACACACATACAGCCTCCACCACACTGTAATCACACACATACAGCCTCCACCACACTGTAATCACACACATACAGCCTTCACCACACTGTAATCACACACATACAGCCTCCACCACACTGTAATCACACACATACAGCCTCCACCACACTGTAATCACACACATACAACCTCCACCACACTGTAATCACACACATACAACCACCATCACACTGTAATCACACAAATACAACCACCATCACACTGTAATCACACACATACAGCCTCCATCACACTGTAATCACACACATACAACCTCCACCACACTGTAATCACACACATACAGCCTCCACCACACTGTAATCACACACATACAACCTCCATCACACTGTAATCACACACATACAGCCTCCACCACACTGTAATCACACACATCCAACCTCCACCACACTGTAATCACACACATACAGCCTCCACCACACTGTAATCACACACATACAACCACCATCACACTGTAATCACACACATACAACCACCATCACACTGTAATCACACACATACAGCCTCCACCACACTGTAATCACACACATACAGCCTCCATCACACTGTAATCACACAAATACAACCACCATCACACTGTAATCACACAAATACAACCACCATCACACTGTAATCACACACATACAGCCTCCATCACACTGTAATCACACACATCCAACCTCCACCACACTGTAATCACACACATACAGCCTCCACCACACTGTAATCACACACATACAACCACCATCACACTGTAATCACACACATACAACCACCATCACACTGTAATCACACACATACAGCCTCCATCACACTGTAATCACACACATACAGCCTCCACCACACTGTAATCACACACATACAACCACCATCACACTGTAATCACACACATACAGCCTCCACCACACTGTAATCACACACATACAACCTCCATCACACTGTAATCACACACATACAGCCTCCACCACACTGTAATCACACACATACAACCTTCGTCACACTGTAATCACACACATACAGCCCCCACCACACTGTAATCACACACATACAACCACCATCACACTGTAATCACACACATACAGCCTCCACCACACTGTAATCACACACATACAACCTCCGTCACACTGTAATCACACACATACAGCCCCCACCACACTGTAATCACACACATACAGCCTCCACCACACTGTAATCACACACATACAGCCTCCATCACACTGTAATCACACACACATACAGCCTCCATCACACTGTAATCACAGACATACAGCCTCCATCACACTGTAATCACACACATACAACCACCATCACACTGTAATCACACACATACAGCCTCCATCACACTGTAATCACACACATACAACCACCATCACACTGTAATCACACACATACAGCCTCCACTACACTGTAATCACACACATACAACCACCATCACACTGCAATCACACACATACAGCCTCCACCACACTGTAATCACACACATACAACCTCCATCACACTGTAATCACACAGATACAGCCTCCACCACACTGTAATCACACAGATACAGCCTGCACTACACTGTAATCACACACATACAGCCTCCACCACACTGTAATCACACACATACAGCCTCCATCACACTGTAATCACACAGATACAGCCTGCACTACACTGTAATCACACACATACAACCACCATCACACTGCAATCACACACATACAGCCTCCATCACACTGTAATCACAGACATACAGCCTCCATCACACTGTAATCACACACATACAGCCTCCACCACACTGTAATCACACAGATACAGCCTGCACTACACTGTAATCACACACACATACAGCCTCCATCACACTGTAATCACACACATACAGCCTCCATCACACTGTAATCACACACATACAGCATCGATTATACAGGAGTTAGGCGAGTTAAGGGGTTAAGGGGACCTCCGTCATCCAATATGGTGGTGTAACAGCTTGTATGTGTGTGATTACAGTGTGATGGTGGTTGTATGTGTGTGATTACAGTGTGGTGGAGGCTGTATGTGTGTGATTACAGTGTAGTGGAGGCTGTATGTGTGTGTGATTACAGTGTGGTGGAGGCTGTATCTGTGTGATTACAGTGTGGTGGAGGTTGTATGTGTGTGATTACAGTGTAGTGGAGGCTGTATGTGTGTGATTACAGTGTGGTGGAGGCTGTATGTGTGTGATTACAGTGTGATGGAGGCTGTATGTGTGTGATTACAGTGTGGTGGAGGCTGTATGTGTGTGATTACAGTGTGATGGTGGTTGTATGTGTGTGATTACAGTGTGATGGAGGCTGTATGTGTGTGATTACAGTGTGGTGAAGGCTGTATGTGTGTGATTACAGTGTGATGGAGGTTGTATGTGTGTGATTACAGTGTGGTGGAGGCTGTATGTGTGTGATTACAGTGTGGTAGAGGCTGTATGTGTGTGATTACAGTGTGGTGGAGGTTGTATGTGTGTGATTACAGTGTAGTGGAGGTTGTATGTGTGTGATTACAGTGTGGTGGAGGCTGTATGTGTGTGATTACAGTGTGGTGGAGGTTGTATGTGTGTGATTACAGTGTGGTGGAGGTTGTATGTGTGTGATTACAGTGTGATGGTGGTTGTATGTGTGTGATTACAGTGTAGTGGAGGTTGTATGTGTCTGATTACAGTGTGGTGGAGGCTGTATGTGTGTGATTACAGTGTGATGGTGGTTGTATGTGTGTGATTACAGTGTAGTGGAGGTTGTATGTGTGTGATTACAGTGTGGTGGAGGCTGTATGTGTGTGATTACAGTGTAGTGGAGGCTGTATGTGTGTGATTACAGTGTGATGGAGGCTGTATGTGTGTGATTACAGTGTGGTGGAGGCTGTATGATGTGTGATTACAGTGTGGTGGAGGCTGTATGTGTGTGATTACAGTGTGATGGAGGCTGTATGTGTGTTATCAGTGTGGTGGAGGCTGTATGTGTGTGATTACAGTGTGATGGAGGCTGTATGTGTGTGATTATAGTGTGATGGTGGTTGTATGTGTGTGATTACAGTGTGATGGAGGCTGTATGTGTGTGATTACAGTGTGGTGAAGGCTGTATGTGTGTGATTACAGTGTGATGGAGGTTGTATGTGTGTGATTACAGTGTGGTGGAGGCTGTATGTGTGTGATTACAGTGTGGTAGAGGCTGTATGTGTGTGATTACAGTGTGGCGGAGGTTGTATGTGTGTGATTACAGTGTAGTGGAGGTTGTATGTGTGTGATTACAGTGTGGTGGAGGCTGTATGTGTGTGATTACAGTGTGGTGGAGGTTGTATGTGTGTGATTACAGTGTAGTGAAGGCTGTATGTGTGTGATTACAGTGTAGTGGAGGCTGTATGTGTGTGATTACAGTGTAGTGGAGGCTGTATGTGTGTGATTACAGTGTAGTGGAGGCTGTATGTGTGTGATTACAGTGTGGTGGAGGCTGTATGTGTGTGATTACAGTGTGATGGAGGCTGTATGTGTGTGATTACAGTGTGGTGGAGGCTGTATGTGTGTGATTACAGTGTGATGGTGGTTGTATGTGTGTGATTACAGTGTGGTGGAGGCTGTATGTGTGTGATTACAGTGTGATGGTGGTTGTATGTGTGTGATTACAGTGTGGTGGAGGCTGTATGTGTGTGATTACAGTGTAGTGGAGGCTGTATGTGTGTGTGATTACAGTGTGGTGGAGGCTGTATCTGTGTGATTACAGTGTGGTGGAGGTTGTATGTGTGTGATTACAGTGTAGTGGAGGCTGTATGTGTGTGATTACAGTGTGGTGGAGGCTGTATGTGTGTGATTACAGTGTGATGGAGGCTGTATGTGTGTGATTACAGTGTGGTGGAGGCTGTATGTGTGTGATTACAGTGTGATGGTGGTTGTATGTGTGTGATTACAGTGTGATGGAGGCTGTATGTGTGTGATTACAGTGTGGTGAAGGCTGTATGTGTGTGATTACAGTGTGATGGAGGTTGTATGTGTGTGATTACAGTGTGGTGGAGGCTGTATGTGTGTGATTACAGTGTAGTGGAGGCTGTATGTGTGTGATTACAGTGTGATGGAGGCTGTATGTGTGTGATTACAGTGTGGTGGAGGCTGTATGATGTGTGATTACAGTGTGGTGGAGGCTGTATGTGTGTGATTACAGTGTGATTGAGGCTGTATGTGTGTTATCAGTGTGGTGGAGGCTGTATGTGTGTGATTACAGTGTGATGGAGGCTGTATGTGTGTGATTACAGTGTGGTGAAGGCTGTATGTGTGTGATTACAGTGTGGTGGAGGTTGTATGTGTGTGATTACAGTGTGGTGGAGGCTGTATGTGTGTGATTACAGTGTGATGGAGGCTGTATGTGTGTGATTACAGTGTGGTGGAGGCTGTATGTGTGTGATTACAGTGTGATGGTGGTTGTATGTGTGTGATTACAGTGTGATGGAGGCTGTATGTGTGTGATTACAGTGTGGTGAAGGCTATATGTGTGTGATTACAGTGTGATGGAGGTTGTATGTGTGTGATTACAGTGTGGTGGAGGCTGTATGTGTGTGATTACAGTGTGGTAGAGGCTGTATGTGTGTGATTACAGTGTGGTGGAGGTTGTATGTGTGTGATTACAGTGTAGTGGAGGTTGTATGTGTGTGATTACAGTGTGGTGGAGGCTGTATGTGTGTGATTACAGTGTGGTGGAGGTTGTATGTGTGTGATTACAGTGTGGTGGAGGTTGTATGTGTGTGATTACAGTGTGATGGTGGTTGTATGTGTGTGATTACAGTGTAGTGGAGGTTGTATGTGTCTGATTACAGTGTGGTGGAGGCTGTATGTGTGTGATTACAGTGTGATGGTGGTTGTATGTGTGTGATTACAGTGTAGTGGAGGTTGTATGTGTGTGATTACAGTGTGGTGGAGGCTGTATGTGTGTGATTACAGTGTAGTGGAGGCTGTATGTGTGTGATTACAGTGTGATGGAGGCTGTATGTGTGTGATTACAGTGTGGTGGAGGCTGTATGATGTGTGATTACAGTGTGGTGGAGGCTGTATGTGTGTGATTACAGTGTGATGGAGGCTGTATGTGTGTTATCAGTGTGGTGGAGGCTGTATGTGTGTGATTATAGTGTGATGGTGGTTGTATGTGTGTGATTACAGTGTGATGGAGGCTGTATGTGTGTGATTACAGTGTGGTGAAGGCTGTATGTGTGTGATTACAGTGTGATGGAGGTTGTATGTGTGTGATTACAGTGTGGTGGAGGCTGTATGTGTGTGATTACAGTGTGGTAGAGGCTGTATGTGTGTTATCAGTGTGGTGGAGGCTGTATGTGTGTGATTACAGTGTGGTGGAGGCTGTATGTGTGTGATTACAGTGTGGTGGAGGCTGTATGTGTGTGATTACAGTGTGGTGGAGGCTGTATGTGTGTGATTACAGTGTGGTGGAGGCTGTATGTGTGTGATTACAGTGTGGTGGAGGCTGTATGTGTGTGATTACAGTGTGGTGGAGGCTGTATGTGTGTGATTACAGTGTGGTGGAGGCTGTATGTGTGTGATTACAGTGTGGTGGAGGCTGTATGTGTGTGATTACAGTGTGGTGGAGGCTGTATGTGTGTGATTACAGTGTGGTGGAGGCTGTATGTGTGTGATTACAGTGTGGTGGAGGCTGTATGTGTGTGATTACAGTGTGGTGGAGGCTGTATGTGTGTGATTACAGTGTGGTGGAGGCTGTATGTGTGTGATTACAGTGTGGTGGAGGCTGTATGTGTGTGATTACAGTGTGGTGGAGGCTGTATGTGTGTGATTACAGTGTGGTGGAGGCTGTATGTGTGTGATTACAGTGTGGTGGAGGCTGTATGTGTGTGATTACAGTGTGGTGGAGGCTGTATGTGTGTGATTACAGTGTGGTGGAGGCTGTATGTGTGTGATTACAGTTCTTCATTCTACACTGTAATCACATAATATCGATCTAACGCTCGGCACACAGCGGCGGCGGTGGCGGCGAATTAGCGCTGATCTGAATGAAGCTTCGCGAGCGAGTAATAAGTCACTCGTCAGAGAGTGAGCGAGCGCCGGGGAATAATGGAGGCCATTAGCCGCGTGCGGCGGCGGCGCTCGTATGACAGGCGCTCGTCCCATTACGAGCGCGATCCTATCGCAGGCGGGTGATTACGGCGCAGTAAAGCGACGGCAGCGGCTCCCAGCGCCATAATGTGATGTGTGATTAATGGCGGGAATTTTACGTGACAAGAATATTTCTCCCGGGCAAAACGTTTAACGCGAGAAACTCGACTTGACGCGACTTGTTCCTGGCGGCCGCAGCGTCATGTGCAACACATGTCTGTCTCCTGCCGCGCGCCCCCGCCAAGCGCTCACCTGTCATGTGACTCACCGCCGCCGACAGGTTAGTGTGACCCCGAGGAGGTCAGGCCATCCGCAGCGACCTGTGAGGAGCCGCCATAGACCGGAGCGGAGTACAAACCAGCGACCCGTGAGGAGCCGCCATAGACCGGAGCAGAGTACAAACCACAGAGACCTGTGAGGAGCCGCCATAGACCGGAGCAGAGTACAAACCACAGAGACCTGTGAGGAGCCGCCATAGACCAGAGCGGAGTACAAACCACAGAGACCTGTGAGGAGCCGCCATAGACCAGAGCGGAGTACAAACCACAGGGACCTGTGAGGAGCCGCCATAGACCAGAGCGGAGTACAAACCACAGCGACCTATGAGGAGCCGCCATAGACCGGAGCGGAGTACAAACCCCAGAGACCTGTGAGGAGCCGCCATAGACCAGAGCGGAGTACAAACCACAGAGACCTGTGAGGAGCCGCCATAGACCAGAGCAGAGTACAAACCACAGAGACCTGTGAGGAGCCGCCATAGACCGGAGCGGAGTACAAACCACAGCGACCTGTGAGGAGCCGCCATAGACAGGAGCGGAGTACAAACCACAGCGACCTGTGAGGAGCCGCCATAGACCGGAGTGGAGTACAAACCACAGGGACCTGTGAGGAGCCGCCATAGACCGGAGTGGAGTACAAACCACAGGGACCTGTGAGGAGCCGCCATAGACCAGAGCAGAGTACAAAACACAGAGGCCTGTAAGGAGCCGCTATAGACGAGAGCGGAGTACAAACCACAGGGGCCTGTGAGGAGCCGCCATAGACCGGAGCAGAGTACAAACCACAGAGACCTGTGAGGAGCCGCCATAGACCGGAGCAGAGTACAAACCACAGAGACCTGTGAGGAGCCGCCATAGACCGGAGCAGAGTACAAACCACAGAGACCTGTGAGGAGCCGCCATAGACCAGAGCGGAGTACAAACCACAGGGACCTGTGAGGAGCCGCCATAGACTAGAGCAGAGTACAAACCACAGGGACCTGTGAGGAGCCGCCATAGACCGGAGCAGAGTACAAACCACAGAGACCTGTGAGGAGCCGCCATAGACCGGAGCGGAGTACAAACCACAGGGACCTGTGAGGAGCCGCCATAGACCGGAGCGGAGTACAAACCACAGCGACCTGTGAGGAGCCGCCATAGACCAGAGCGGAGTACAATCTACAGGGGCCTGTGAGGAGCCGCCATAGACCGGAGCAGAGTACAAACCACAGAGACCTGTGAGGAGCCGCCATAGACCGGAGCGGAGTACAAACCACAGGGACCTGTGAGGAGCCGCCATAGACCGGAGCGGAGTACAAACCACAGCGACCTGTGAGGAGCCGCCATAGACCAGAGCGGAGTACAATCCACAGGGGCCTGTGAGGAGCCGCCATAGACCGGAGCGGAGTACAAACCACAGGGAACTGTGAGGAGCCGCCATAGACCAAAGCGGAGTACAATCCACAGTGACTCTGAGTGGGATTCTGGGTCTGGGGATGCCCCTGTCCGGGTAAGCGCTATTTGCCTCTTGTGTTACCCTCCAGCAGGGGGCGTCAGGGATTTGTACCCGGCCGGGTAAGCGCCGTCTGCCTCCTGCGTGACCCTCCAGCACAGGGAAGTGGAGGCCCTGGCGGGGGTTTGGGCCCGGGTTCAGCACACGGCTGCCAGCTGTCACGTCTTTCCTGGATTAATTGGCAGCCAAGGGGAGCCGCTTGTTTGCGGAACGTCTCCGATATCCAATCACGTCGCATCATTTGTGAAATCACATGGAAATTAGGCTCATAAATTACAGCAATGGCCTCTCAAGTCGCTGCCTGCCAAAGCATTTCACAAGGTAATGGGGAGCAATTCCTCAACATGTCTCCGGGAAAACGATCAAACGCCTGACCCCGAAAACGATTCCACCAGTGACCGACCGCGTTCCCCGCAGGTGAGGTCCCCACAGGTGAGGTCCCCGGTGTCAGGTCATGTGACAGGTCTTCCTCGACCTCCATCATGGCCGGAGGCTCACAGACACAATGGTGCCCCCCGGACACCACCACCGACTCCCGACATGACTCACACACGGGGCTTGGATGGCGGCCAGGGAAACGCCGCGTGTTATCCGGGTTATTACAACTATTTATCTCCAGCGTCAGCCAATAAGCTGCAAGCAAAGCAAAGTGCGCCAACTCATTCGCCGCAGCTCTCCATTGTCAGCTCTCCTAGATTCTCACATCAGCGGAGCCATTGCTGCCCATAGGAATTGCTGCCCATAGGAATTACTGCCCATAGGAATTACTGCCCATAGGAACTGCTGCCCATAGGAATTGCTGCCCATAGGAATTACTGCCCATAGGAATTACTGCCCATAGGAATTACTGCCCATAGGAACTGCTGCCCATAGGAATTACTGCCCATAGATATTACTGCCCATAGGAATTGCTGCCCATAGGAATTACTGCCCATAGGAATTACTGCCCATAGGAACTGCTGCCCATAGGAATTACTGCCCATAGATATTACTGCCCATAGGAATTGCTGCCCATAGGAATTACTGCCCATAGGAATTACTGCCCATAGGAATTACTGCCCATAGGAACTACTGCCCATAGGAACTACTGCCCATAGGAATTACTGCCCATAGGAACTGCTGCCCATAGGAATTGCTGCCCATAGGAATTACTGCCCATAGATATTACTGCCCATAGGAATTACTGCCCATAGGAATTGCTGCCCAAAGATATTACTGCCCATAGGAATTGCTGCCTATAGGAATTACTGCCCATAGGAATTACTGGCCACCACAATTCAAAGCCACGCCCCTTCATTGATTGATTATGAAGCAACGCCTCCTCATTGGTTGATGATGAAGCCACTCCCCCTCATTGAGGGATAGATGAAACCACACTTTCTCATTGAGGGATAGATGAAGCCACACCCCCTCATTGAGGGATAGATGAAGCCACACCCCCTCATTGAGGGATAGATGAAGCCACGCTCTCTCATTGAGGGATAGATGAAGCCACACTCTCTCATTGAGGGATAAATGAAGCCACACTCTCTCATTAAGGGATAGATGAAGCCACGCCCCCTCATTGAGGGATAGATGAAGCCACGCCCTCTCATTGAGGGATAGATGAAGCCACGCTCTCTCATTGAGGGATAGATGAAGCCACACTCTCTCATTGAGGGATAGATGAAGCCACACTCTCTCATTGAGGGATAAATGAAGCCACACTCTCTCATTGAGGGATAGATGAAGCCACGCCCCCTCATTGAGGGATAGATGAAGCCACGCCCCCTCATTGAGGGATAGATGAAGCCACACTCTCTCATTGAGGGATAGATAAAGCCACACTCTCTCATTGAGGGATAGATGAAGCCACGCTCTCTCATTGAGGGATAGATGAAGCCACGCTCTCTCATTGAGGGATAGATGAAGCCACACTCTCTCATTGAGGGATAGATGAAGCCACACTCTCTCATTGAGTGATAGATGAAGCCACGCCCCCTCATTGAGGGATATATGAAGCCACGCCCCCTCATTGAGGGATAGATGAAGCCACGCTCTCTCATTGAGGGATAGATGAAGCCACGCCCCCTCATTGAGGGATAGATGAAGCCACACTCTCTCATTGAGGGATAGATGAAGCCACGCCCCCTCATTGAGGGATAGATGAAGCCACGCTCTCTCATTGAGGGATAGATGAAGCCACGCCCCCTCATTGAGGGATAGATGAAGCCACGCCCCCTCATTGAGGGATAGATGAAGCCACACTCTCTCATTGAGGGATAGATGAAGCCACACTCTCTCATTGAGGGATAGATGAAGCCACACTCTCTCATTGAGGCATAGATGAAGCCACGCCCCCTCATTGAGGGATAGATGAAGCCACGCTCTCTCATTGAGGGATAGATGAAGCCACGCTCTCTCATTGAGGGATAGATGAAGCCACGCCCCCTCATTGAGGGATAGATGAAGCCACGCCCCTCATTGAGGGATAGATGAAGCCACGCCCCCTCATTGAGGGATAGATGAAGCCACGCCCCCTCATTGAGGGATAGATGAAGCCACGCTCTCTCATTGAGGGATAGATGAAGCCACGCTCTCTCATTGAGGGATAGATGAAGCCACGCCCCCTCATTGAGGGATAGATGAAGCCACACTCTCTCATTGAGGGATAGATGAAGCCACGCCCCCTCATTGAGGGATAGATGAAGCCACGCTCTCTCATTGAGGGATAGATGAAGCCATGCTCTCTCATTGAGGGATAGATGAAGCCACGCTCTCTCATTGAGGGATAGATGAAGCCACACTCTCTCATTGAGGGATAGATGAAGCCACGCCCCCTCATTGAGGGATAGATGAAGCCACACTCTCTCATTGAGGGATAGATGAAGCCACACTCTCTCATTGAGGGATAGATGAAGCCACACTCTCTCATTGAGGGATAGATGAAGCCACACTCTCTCATTGAGGGATAAATGAAGCCACGCTCTCTAATTGAGGGATAGATGAAGCCACGCTCTCTCATTGAGGCATAGATGAAGCCACGCCCCCTCATTGAGGGATAGATGAAGCCACGCCCTCTCATTGAGGGATAGATGAAGCCACGCTCTCTCATTGAGGGATGGATGAAGCCACACTCTCTCACTGAGGGATAGATGAAGCCACGCTCTCTCATTGAGGGATAGATGAAGCCACGCTCTCTCATTGAGGGATAGATGAAGCCACACCCCCTCATTGAGGGATGGATGAAGCCACACTCTCTCATTGAGGGATAGATGAAGCCACACTCTCTCATTGAGGGATAGATGAAGCCACACTCTCTCATTGAGGGATAAATGAAGCCACACTCTCTCATTGAGGGATAGATGAAGCCACACTCTCTTATTGAGGGATAAATGAAGCCACACTCTCTCATTGAGGGATAGATGAAGCCACACTCTCTCTCATTGAGGGATAGATGAAGCCAAACTCTCTCATTGAGGGATAAATGTAGCCACACGCTCTCATTGAGGGATAGATGAAGCCACGCCCCCTCATTGAGGGATAGATGAAGCCACGCTCTCTCATTGAGGGATAGATGAAGCCACGCTCTCTCATTGAGGGATAGATGAAGCCACGCTCTCTCATTGAGGGATAGATGAAGCCACGCTCTCTCATTGAGGGATAGATGAAGCCACACTCTCTCATTGAGGGATAAATGAAGCCACACTCTCTCATTGAGGGATAGATGAAGCCACACTCTCTCATTGAGGGATAGATGAAGCCACACTCTCTCATTGAGAGATAGATGAAGCCACGCTCTCTCATTGAGGGATAGATGAAGCCACACTCTCTCATTGAGGGATAGATGAAGCCACGTCTCCTCATTGGTTGATGATGAAGCCACTCCCCCTCATTGAGGGATGGATGAAGACACGCTCTCTCATTGAGGGATAGATGAAGCCACGCTCTCTCATTGAGGGATAGATGAAGCCACACTCTTTCATTGAGGGATAGATGAAGCCACACTCTCTCATTGAGGGATAGATGAAGCCACGCTCTCTCATTGAGGGATGGATGAAGCCACACCCCCTCATTGAGGGATGGATGAAGCCACGCTCTCTCATTGAGGGATGGATGAAGCCACGCCCCTCATTGAGGAATGGATGAATCCACACGCTCTCTCACTGAGGGATAGATGAAGCCACACTCTCTCATTGAGGGATAGATGAAGCCACACTCTCTCATTGAGGGATAGATGAAGCCACGCCCCCTCATTGAGGGATAGATGAAGCCACGCCCCCTCATTGAGGAATAGATGAAGCCACACTCTCTCATTGAGGGATAGATGAAGCCACGCCCCCTCATTGAGGGATAGATGAAGCCACACTCTCTCATTGAAGGATAGATGAAGCCACACTCTCTCATTGAGGGATGGATGAAGCCACGCTCTCTCATTGAGGGATGGATGAAGCCACGCTCTGTCATTGAGGGATGGATGAAGCCACACCCCCTCATTGAGGGATAGATGAAGCCACACCCCCTCATTGAGAGATAGATAAAGCCACGCCCCCTCTTTGAAGGATAGATGAAGCCACACTCTCTCATTGAGGGATAGATGAAGCCACGCTCTCTCATTGAGGGATAGATGAAGCCACCGTCTCTCATTGAGGGATAGATGAAGCCACGCTCTCTCATTGAGGGATAGATGAAGCCACGCTCTCTCATTGAGGGATAGATGAAGCCACACTCTCTCATTGAGGGATAGATGAATCCACACGCTCTCTCATTGAGGGATAGATGAAGCCACGCCCCCTCATTGAGGGATAGATGAATCCACACTCTCTCATTGAGGGATAGATGAAGCCACACTCTCTCATTGAGGGATAGATGAAGCCACACTCTCTCATTGAGGGATAGATGAAGCCTCTCTCTTCTTGAGGCATAGATGAAGCCACGCCCCCTCATTGAGGGATAGATGAAGCCACGCCCTCTCATTGAGGGATAGATGAAGCCACACTCTCTCATTGAGGGATGGATGAAGCTACACTCTCTCATTGAGGGATAGATGAAGCCACGCTCTCTCATTGAGGGATGGATGAAGCCACACTCTCTCATTGAGGGATAGATGAAGCCACACTCTCTCATTGAGGGATAAATGTAGCCACACTCTCTCATTGAGGGATAGATGAAGCCACGCTCTCTCATTGAGGGATAGATGAAGCCACGCTCTCTCATTCAGTGATATATGAAGCCACACTCTCTCATTGAGGGATAAATGAAGCCACACTCTCTCATTGAGGGATAGATGAAGCCACACTCTCTCATTGAGGGATAAATGAAGCCACACTCTCTCATTGAGGGATAGATGAAGCCACACTCTCTCATTGAGGGATAGATGAAGCCACACTCTCTCATTGAGGGATAGATGAAGCCACACTCTCTCATTGAGGGATAAATGAAGCCACACTCTCTCATTGAGGGATAGATGAGGCCCCGCTCTCTCATTGAGGGATAGATGAAGCCACGTCTCCTCATTGGTTGATGATGAAGCCACTCCCCCTCATTGAGGGATAGATGAAGCCACGCTCTCTCATTGAGGGATAGATGAAGCCACGCTCTCTCATTGAGGGATAGATGAAGCCACACTCTCTCATTGAGGGATAGATGAAGCCACACTCTCTCATTGAGGGATAGATGATGCCACGCTCTCTCATTGAGGGATGGATGAAGCCACACCCCCTCATTGAGGGATGGATGAAGCCACGCTCTCTCATTGAGGGATGGATGAAGCCACGCCCCTCATTGAGGAATGGATGAAGCCACACGCTCTCTCATTGAGGGATAAATGAAGCCACACTCTCTCATTGAGGGATAGATTAATCCACACGCTCTCTCATTGAGGGATAGATGAAGCCACGCCCCCTCATTGAGGGATAGATGAATCCACACTCTCTCATTGAGGGAGAGATGAAGCCACACTCTCTCATTGAGGGATAGATGAAGCCACGCCCCCTCATTGAGGGATAGATGAAGCCACACTCTCTCATTGAGGGATAGATGAAGCCACACTCTCTCATTGAGGGATAAATGAAGCCACACTCTCTCATTGAGGGATAGATGAAGCCACACCCCCTCATTGAGGGATAGATGAAGCCACACTCTCTCATTGAGGGATAGATGAAGCCACACTCTCTCATTGAGGGATAGATGAGGCCACACTCTCTCTCATTGAGGGATAGATAAAGCCACGCCCCCTCATTGAGGGATAGCTGAAGCCACACTCTCTCATTGAGGGATAGATGAAGCCACACTCTCTCATTGAGGGATAGATGAAGCCACACTCTCTCATTGAGGGATAGATGAAGCCACGCTCTCTCATTGAGGGATAGATGAAGCCATGCTCTCTCATTGAGGGATAGATGAAGCCACACTCTCTCATTGAGGGATAAATGAAGCCACACTCTCTCATTGAGGGATAAATGAAGCCACACTCTCTCATTGAGGGATAGATGAAGCCACACTCTCTCATTGAGGGATAAATGTAGCCACACTCTCTCATTGAGGGATAGATGAAGCCACACTCTCTCATTGAGGGATAGATGAAGCCACACTCTCTCATTGAGGGTTAGATGAAGCCACGCTCTTTCATTGAGGCATAGATGAAGCCACGCCCCCTCATTGAGGGATAGATGAAGCCACGCTCTCTTATTGAGGGATGGATGAAGCCACACTCTCTCATTGAGGAATAGATGAAGCCACGCTCTCTCATTGAGTGATAGATGAAGCCACGCTCTCTCATTGAGGGATGGATGAAGCCACGCTCTCTCTTTGAGGGATAGATGAAGCCACGCTCTCTCATTGAGGGATAGATGAAGCCACGCTCTCTCATTGAGGGATAGATGAAGCCACGCTCTCTCATTGAGGGATGGATGAAGCCACACTCTCTCATTGAGGGATAGATGAAGCCACGCTCTCTCATTGAGGGATAGATGAAGTCTCGCTCTCTCATTGAGGGATAGATGAAGTCACGCTCTCTCATTGAGGGATGGATGAAGCCACACTCTCTCATTGAGGGATGGATGAAGCCACACTCACTCATTGAGGGATAGATGAAGCCACGCCCCCTCATTGAGGGATAGATGAAGCCACACTCTCTCATTGAGGGATAGATGAAGCCACACTCTCTCATTGAGGGATAGATGAAGCCACGCTCTCTCATTGAGGGATAGATGAAGTCATGCTCTCTCATTGAGGGATAGATGAAGCCACACTCTCTCATTGAGGGATGGATGAAGCCACACTCTCTCTTTGAGGGATAGATGAAGCCACGCTCTCTCACTGAGGGATAGATGAAGCCACGCTCTCTCATTGAGGGATAGATGAAGCCACGCCTCCTCATTGGTTGATGATGAAGACACTCCCCCTCATTGAGGGATGGATGAAGCCACGCTCTCTCATTGAGGGATAGATGAAGCCACGCTCTCTCATTGAGGGATAGATGAAGCCACACTCTCTCATTGAGGGATAGATGAAGCCACGCTCTCTCATTGAGGGATGGATGAAGCCACACCCCCTCATTGAGGGATGGATGAAGCCACGCTCTCTCATTGAGGGATGGATGAAGCCACGCCCCTCATTGAGGGATGGCTGAAGCCACACGCTCTCTCATTGAGGGATAGATGAAGCCACACTCTCTCATTGAGGGATAGATGAATCCACACGCTATCTCATTGAGGGATAGATGAAGCCACGCCCCCTCATTGAGGGATGGATGAAGCCACACACTCTCTCATTGAGGGATAGATGAAGCCACACTTTCTCATTGAGGGATGGATCAAGCCACACTCTCTCATTGAGGGATAGATGAAGCCACACTCTCTCATTGAGAGATGGATGAAGCCACGCCCTCTCATTGAGGGATGGATGAAGCAACACTCTCTCATTGAGGGATAGATGAAGCAACGCTCTCTCATTGAGGGATAGATGAAGCCACACTCTCTCATTGAGGGATAGATGAAGCCACACTCTCTCATTGAGGGATAGATGAAGCCGCGCCTTCTCATTGAGGGATAGATGAAGCCACGCCCCCTCATTGAGGAATCGATGAAGCCACACCCTCTCATTGAGGGATGGATGAAGCCACACTCTCTCATTGAGGGATAGATGAAGCCACACCCTCTCATTGAGGGATGGATGAAGTCACACTCTCTTATTGAGTAATAGATGAAGCCACACTCTCTCATTGAGGGATAGATGAAGCCACACCCCCTCATTGATGGATAGATGAAGCCACGCTCTCTCATTGAGGGATAGATGAAGCCACACTCTCTCATTGAGGAATCGATGAAGCCACGCTCTCTCATTGAGGGATAGATGAAGCCACGCCCCCTCATTGATGGATAGATGAAGCCACACTCTCTCATTGAGGGATAGATGAAGCCACGCCCCCTCGTTGATGGATAGATGAAGCCACACTCTTTCATTGAGGGATAGATGAAGCCACGCTCTCTCATTGAGGGATAGATGAAGCCACACTCTCTCCTTGAGGGATAGATGAAGCCATACTCTCTCATTGAGGGATGGATGAAGCCACACTCTCTCATTGAGGGATAGATGAAGCCACACTCTCTCATTGAGGGATGGATGAAGCCACACTCTCTCATTGAGGGATAGATTAAGCCACGCCCCCTCATTGAGGGATAGATGAAGCCACACTCTCTCATTGAGGGATAGATGAAGCCACGCCCCCTCATTGATGGATAGATGAAGCCACACTTTCTCATTGAGGGATAGATGAAGCCACGCCCCCTCATTGATGGATAGATGAAGCCACACTCTCTCATTGAGGGATAGATGAAGCCACACTCTCTCATTGAGGGAAGGATGAAGCCACACTCTCTCATTGAGGGATAGATGAAGCCACGCCCCCTCATTGATGGATAGATGAAGCCACACTTTCTCATTGAGGGATAGATGAAGCCACGCCCCCTCATTGATGGATAGATGAAGCCACACTCTCTCATTGAGGGATAGATGAAGCCACACTCTCTCATTGAGGGATGGATGAAGCCACGCTCTCTCCTTGAGGGAAGGATGAAGCCACACTCTCTCATTGATGGATAGATGAAGCCACACTCTGCCATTGAGGGATGGATGAAGCCACACTCTCTCATTGAGGGATAGATGAAGCCACGCTCTCTCATTGAGGGATAGATGAAGCCACACCCTCTCATTGAGGGATTGATGAAGCCACACTCTCTCATTGAGGGATAGATGAAGCCACGCTCTCTCCTTGAGGGAAGGATGAAGCCACACTCTCTCATTGATGGATAGATGAAGCCACACTCTGCCATTGAGGGATGGATGAAGCCACACTCTCTCATTGAGGGATAGATGAAGCCACGCTCTCTCATTGAGGGATAGATGAAGCCACACCCTCTCATTGAGGGATTGATGAAGCCACACTCTCTCATTGAGGGATAGATGAAGCCACTCCCCCTCATTGATGGATAGATGAAGCCACACTCTCTCATTGAGGGATAGATGAAGCCACACTTTCTCATTGAGGGATAGATGAAGCCACACCCCCTCATTGATGGATAGATGAAGCCACGCTCTCTCATTGAGGGATAGATGAAGCCACACGCTCTCATTGAGGAATCGATGAAGCCACGCTCTCTCATTGAGGGATAGATGAAGCCACGCCCCCTCATTGATGGATAGATGAAGCCACACTCTCTCATTGAGGGATAGATGAAGCCACGCCCCCTCGTTGATGGATAGATGAAGCCACACTCTTTCATTGAGGGATAGATGAAGCCACGCTCTCTCATTGAGGGATAGATGAAGCCAGTGGCGTTGCTAGGGCTGGTGTCACCCGGGGCGGTAGGAAATGGTGTCACCCCCCCCCCCCCCAATGGTGTCACCCCCACCCCCCCCCCAATGGTGTCAACCCCCCCCCCAAAGAAAACAAACAAAAAAAAAAGCATTTTTGCCGGCATGGTGGGAGCGGGCCGGCCGGTTCCGCGCTGACAGCGGAACCGGCCGGCCCGCTCTGCTGTCAGCGGAACCGGCCGGCCCGCTCCCACCATGCCGGCATTTTTAAAAAAAGCAAACACTTACCTGCAGGTCCGGAGCGTGGAGGCCGGCGCCGCTCTCAGCTGTCATCTGAGGGCGCGTCATCAGAGGCGCCCTCTGATGACGCGCCCTCAGATGACAGCTGAGAGCGGCGCCGGCCTCCACGCTCCGGACCTGCAGGTAAGTGTCTCTATACCGAGGGGTGACCGGCCGAGAGGTGTCACCCTCTAGGTCTGGTGTCACCCGGGGCGGTCCGCCCCCCCCGCCCCCGGGTCGCTATGCCACTGGATGAAGCCACACTCTCTCCTTGAGGGATAGATGAAGCCATACTCTCTCATTGAGGGATAGATGAAGCCACACTCTCTCTTTGAGGGATAGATGAAGCCAAACTCTCTTATTGAGGGATGGATGAAGCCACACTCTCTCATTGAGGGATAGATGAAGCCACGCCCCCTCATTGAGGGATAGATGAAGCCACACTCTCTCATTGAGGGAGAGATGAAGCCACGCCCCCTCATTGATGGATAGATGAAGCCACACTTTCTCATTGAGGGATAGATGAAGCCACGCCCCCTCATTGATGGATAGATGAAGCCACACTCTCTCATTGAGGGATAGATGAAGCCACACTCTCTCATTGAGGGATGGATGAAGCCACGCTCTCTCCTTGAGGGAAGGATGAAGCCACACTCTCTCATTGAGGGATAGATGAAGCCACGCCCCCTCATTGATGGATAGATGAAGCCACACTTTCTCATTGAGGGATAGATGAAGCCACACTCTCTCATTGAGGGATGGATGAAGCCACGCTCTCTCATTGAGGGATGGATGAAGCCACGCTCTCTCATTGAGGGATAGATGAAGCCATGCCCTCTCATTGAGGGATGGATGAAGCCACACTCTCTCATTGAGGGATAGATGAAGCCACACTCTCTCATTGAGGGATAGATGAAGCCACACTCTCTCATTGAGGGATAGATGAAGCCACACTCTCTCATTGAGGGATAGATGAAGCCACACTCTCCCATTGAGGGATGGATGAAGCCACACTCTCTCATTGAGGGATAGATGAAGCCACGCTCTCTCATTGAGGGATAGATGAAGCCACACCCTCTCATTGAGGGATTGATGAAGCCACACCCTCTCATTGAGGGATTGATGAAGCCACACTCTCTCATTGAGGGATAGATGAAGCCACGCCCCCTCATTGATGGATAGATGAAGCCACACTCTCTCATTGAGGGATAGATGAAGCCACACTCTCCTATTGAGGGATGGATGAAGCCACACTCTCTCATTGAGGGATAGATGAAGCCACGCTCTCTCATTGAGGGATAGATGTAGCCACACCCTCTCATTGAGGGATTGATGAAGCCACGCCCCCTCATTGATGGATAGATGAAGCCACGCTCTCTCATTGAGGGATAGATGAAGCCACACTCTCTCATTGAGGGATAGATGAAGCCACGCCCCCTCATTGATGGATAGATGAAGCCACACTCTCTCATTGAGGGATAGATGAAGCCACACTCTCCTATTGAGGGATGGATGAAGCCACACTCTCTCATTGAGGGATAGATGAAGCCACGCTCTCTCATTGAGGGATAGATGTAGCCACACCCTCTCATTGAGGGATTGATGAAGCCACACTCTCTCATTGAGGGATAGATGAAGCCACGCCCCCTCATTGATGGATAGATGAAGCCACGCTCTCTCATTGAGGGATAGATGAAGCCACGCTCTCTCATTGAGGGATAGATGAAGCCACGCTCTCTCATTGAGGGATGGATGAAGCCACACTCTCTCATTGAGGGATTGATGAAGCCACACTCTCTCATTGAGGGATAGATGAAGCCACGCCCCCTCATTGATGGATAGATGAAGCCACGCTCTCTCATTGAGGGATAGATGAAGCCACACTCTCTCACTGATGGATAGATGAAGCCACGCTCTCTCATTGAGGGATAAATGTAGCCACACTCTCTCATTGAGGGATAGATGAAGCCACACTCTCTCATTGAGGGATAGATGAAGCCACACTCTCTCATTGAGGGATAGATGAAGCCACGCTCTTTCATTGAGGCATAGATGAAGCCACGCCCCCTCATTGAGGGATAGATGAAGCCACGCTCTCTCATTGAGGGATGGATGAAGCCACACTCTCTCATTGAGGAATAGATGAAGCCATGCTCTCTCATTGAGTGATAGATGAAGCCACGCTCTCTCATTGAGGGATGGATGAAGCCACGCTCTATCATTGAGGGATAGATGAAGCCACGCTCTCTCATTGAGGGATAGATGAAGCCATGCTCTCTCATTGAGGGATAGATGAAGCCACGCTCTCTCATTGAGGGATGGATGAAGCCACACTCTCTCATTGAGGGATAGATGAAGCCACGCTCTCTCATTGAGGGATGGATGAAGCCACACTCTCTCATTGAGGGATAGATGAAGCCACGCTCTCTCATTGAGGGATAGATGAAGCCACACCCTCTCATTGAGGGATTGATGAAGCCACACTCTCTCATTGAGGGATAGATGAAGACACACTCTCTCATTGAGGGATAGATGAAGCCACGCCCCCTCATTGAGGGATAGATGAAGCCACACTCTCTCATTGAGGGATAGATGAAGCCACACTCTCTCATTGAGGGATAGATGAAGCCACGCTCTCTCATTGAGGGATAGATGAAGTCATGCTCTCTCATTGAGGGATAGATGAAGCCACACTCTCTCATTGAGGGATGGATGAAGCCACACTCTCTCTTTGAGGGATAGATGAAGCCACGCTCTCTCACTGAGGGATAGATGAAGCCACGCTCTCTCATTGAGGGATAGATGAAGCCACGCCTCCTCATTGGTTGATGATGAAGACACTCCCCCTCATTGAGGGATGGATGAAGCCACGCTCTCTCATTGAGGGATAGATGAAGCCACGCTCTCTCATTGAGGGATAGATGAAGCCACACTCTCTCATTGAGGGATAGATGAAGCCACGCTCTCTCATTGAGGGATGGATGAAGCCACACCCCCTCATTGAGGGATGGATGAAGCCACGCTCTCTCATTGAGGGATGGATGAAGCCACGCCCCTCATTGAGGGATGGCTGAAGCCACACGGTCTCTCATTGAGGGATAGATGAAGCCACACTCTCTCATTGAGGGATAGATGAATCCACACGCTATCTCATTGAGGGATAGATGAAGCCACGCCCCCTCATTGAGGGATGGATGAAGCCACACACTCTCTCATTGAGGGATAGATGAAGCCACATTTTCTCGTTGAGGGATGGATGAAGCCACACTCTCTCATTGAGGGATAGATGAAGCCACACTCTCTCATTGAGAGATGGATGAAGCCACGCACTCTCATTGAGGGATGGATGAAGCCACACTCTCTCATTGAGGGATAGATGAAGCCACGCTCTCTCATTGAGGGATAGATGAAGCCACACTCTCTCATTGAGGGATAGATGAAGCCACACTCTCTCATTGAGGGATAGATGAAGCCGCGCCTTCTCATTGAGGGATAGATGAAGCCACGCCCCCTCATTGAGGAATCGATGAAGCCACACCCTCTCATTGAGGGATGGATGAAGCCACACTCTCTCATTGAGGGATAGATGAAGCCACACCCTCTCATTGAGGGATGGATGAAGTCACACTCTCTTATTGAGTAATAGATGAAGCCACACTCTCTCATTGAGGGATAGATGAAGCCACACTCTCTCATTGAGGGATAGATGAAGCCACGCTCTCTCATTGAGGGATAGATAAAGCCACACTCTCTCATTGAGGGATAGATGAAGCCACGCCCCCTCATTGATGGATAGATGAAGCCACGCTCTCTCATTGAGGGATAGATGAAGCCACACTCTCTCATTGAGGGATAGATGAAGCCACACCCCCTCATTGATGGATAGATGAAGCCACGCTCTCTCATTGAGGGATAGATGAAGCCACACTCTCTCATTGAGGAATCGATGAAGCCACGCTCTCTCATTGAGGGATAGATGAAGCCACGCCCCCTCATTGATGGATAGATGAAGCCACACTCTCTCATTGAGGGATAGATGAAGCCACGCCCCCTCGTTGATGGATAGATGAAGCCACACTCTTTCATTGAGGGTTAGATGAAGCCACGCTCTCTCATTGAGGGATAGATGAAGCCACACTCTCTCCTTGAGGGATAGATGAAGCCATACTCTCTCATTGAGGGATGGATGAAGCCACGCTCTCTCCTTGAGGGAAGGATGAAGCCACACTCTCTCATTGAGGGATAGATGAAGCCACACTCTCTCATTGAGGGATGGATGAAGCCACACTCTCTCATTGAGGGATAGATGAAGCCACGCCCCCTCATTGAGGGATAGATGAAGCCACACTCTCTCATTGAGGGATAGATGAAGCCACGCCCCCTCATTGATGGATAGATGAAGCCACACTTTCTCATTGAGGGATAGATGAAGCCACGCCCCCTCATTGATGGATAGATGAAGCCACACTCTCTCATTGAGGGATAGATGAAGCCACACTCTCTCATTGAGGGATGGATGAAGCCACGCTCTCTCCTTGAGGGAAGGATGAAGCCACACTCTCTCATTGAGGGATAGATGAAGCCACGCCCCCTCATTGATGGATAGATGAAGCCACACTTTCTCATTGAGGGATAGATGAAGCCACGCCCCCTCATTGATGGATAGATGAAGCCACACTCTCTCATTGAGGGATAGATGAAGCCACACTCTCTCATTGAGGGATAGATGAAGCCACACTCTGCCATTGAGGGATGGATGAAGCCACGCTCTCTCCTTGAGGGAAGGATGAAGCCACACGCTCTCATTGATGGATAGATGAAGCCACACTTTCTCATTGAGGGATAGATGAAGCCACACTCTCTCATTGAGGGATGGATGAAGCCACACTCTCTCATTGAGGGATGGATGAAGCCACGCTCTCTCCTTGAGGGAAGGATGAAGCCACACTCTCTCATTGATGGATAGATGAAGCCACACTTTCTCATTGAGGGATAGATGAAGCCACACTCTCTCATTGAGGGATGGATGAAGCCACGCTCTCTCATTGAGGGATAGATGAAGCCACACTCTCTCATTGAGGGATAGATGAAGCCACACTCTGCCATTGAGGGATGGATGAAGCCACACTCTCTCATTGAGGGATAGATGAAGCCACGCTCTCTCATTGAGGGATAGATGAAGCCACACCCTCTCATTGAGGGATTGATCAAGCCACACTCTCTCATTGAGGGATAGATGAAGCCACGCCCCCTCATTGAGGGATAGATGAATCCACACTCTCTCATTGAGGGATAGATGAAGCCACACTCTCTCATTGAGGGATAGATGAAGCCACACTCTCTCATTGAGGGATAGATGAAGCCACACTCTCTCATTGAGGGATAGATGAAGCCACGCTCTCTCATTGAGGGATAGATGAAGCCACGCCCTCTTATTGAGGGATAGATGAAGCCACACTCTCTCATTGAGGGATAGATGAAGCCACACTCTCTCATTGAGGGTAGATGAAGCCACACTCTCTCATTGAGGGATAGATGAAGCCACACTCTCTCATTGAGGGATAGATGAAGCCACACTCTCTCATTGAGGGATAGATGAAGCCACGCTCTCTCATTGAGGGATAGATGAAGCCACGCCCTCTTATTGAGGGATAGATGAAGCCACACTCTCTCATTGAGGGATAGATGAAGCCACACTCTCTCATTGAGGGTAGATGAAGCCACGCTCTCTCATTGAGGGATAGATGAAGCCACGCTCTCTCATTGAGGGATAGATGAAGTCACGCTCTGTTATTGAGGGATAGATGAAGCCACGCTCTCTCATTAAGGGATAGATGAAGCCATACGCTCTCATTGAGGGATAGATGAAGCCACGCTCTCTCATTGAGGGATAGATGAAGCCACGCTCTCTCATTGAGGGATAGATGAAGCCACACTCTCTCATTGAGGGATAGATGAAGCCACGCCCCCTTATTGATGGATAGATGAAGCCACACTCTCTCATTGAGGGATAGATGAAGCCACACTCTCTCATTGAGGGATGGATGAAGCCACGCTCTCTCATTGAGGGATGGATGAAGCCACGCTCTCTCATTGAGGGATAGATGAAGCCACACTCTCTCATTGAGGGATGGATGAAGCCACGCTCTCTCATTGAGGGATGGATGAAGCCACGCTCTGTCATTGAGGGATGGATGAAGCCACACCCCCTCATTGAGGGATAGATGAAGCCACACCCCCTCATTGAGAGATAGATAAAGCCACGCCCCCTCTTTGAAGGATAGATGAAGCCACACTCTCTCATTGAGGGATAGATGAAGCCACACTCTGTCATTGAGGGATAGATGAAGTCACACTCTGTCATTGAGGGATAGATGAAGCCACGCTCTCTTATTGAGGGATAGATGAAGCCACACTCTCTCATTGAGGGATAGATGAAGCCACGCTCTCTCATTGAGGGATAGATGAAGCCACACTCTCTCAATGAGGGATAGATGAAGCCTCACTCTCTCATTGAGGGATGGATGAAGCCTCACTCTCTCATTGAGGGATGGATGAAGCCACGCTCTCTCCTTGAGGGAAGGATGAAGCCACACTCTCTCATTGAGGGATAGATGAAGCCACGCTCTCTCATTGAGGGATAGATGAAGCCACACTCTCTCATTGAGGGATAGATGAAGCCACGCTCTCTCATTGAGGGATAGATGAAGCCACGCTCTCTCATTGAGGGATAGATGAAGCCACACTCTCTCATTGAGGGATAGATGAAGCCACACCCCCTCATTGATGGATAGATGAAGCCACGCTCTCTCATTGAGGGATAGATGAAGCCACACTTTCTCTTTGAGGGATAGATGAAGCCACGCCCCCTCATTGATGGATAGATGAAGCCACGCTCTCTCATTGAGGGATAGATGAAGCCACACTCTCTCACTGAGGGATAGATGAAGCCACACTCTCTCATTGAGGAATCAATGAAGCCACACTCTCTCATTGAGGGGTAGATGAAGCCACGCCCCCTCATTGAGGGATAGATGAAGCCACGCCCCCTCGTTGATGGATAGAAGCCACACTCTCTCATTGAGGGATAGATGAAGCCTCACTCTCTCATTGAGGGATGGATGAAGCCACGCTCTCTCCTTGAGGGAAGGATGAAGCCACACTCTCTCATTGAGGGATAGATGAAGCCACACTCTCTCATTGAGGGATGGATGAAGCCACACTCTCTCATTGAGGGATAGATGAAGCCACGCTCTCTCATTGAGGGATAGATGAAGCCACGCCCTCTCATTGAGGGATAGATGAAGCCACACTCTCTCATTGAGGGATAGATGAAGCCACGCCCCCTCATTGATGGATAGATGAAGCCACACTTTCTCATTGAGGGATAGATGAAGCCACGCCCCCTCATTGATGGATAGATGAAGCCACACTCTCTCATTGAGGGATAGATGAAGCCACACTCTCTCATTGAGGGATGGATGAAGCCACACTCTCTCATTGAGGGATGGATGAAGCCACACTCTCTCATTGAGGGATAGATGAAGCCACGCCCCCTCATTGAGGGATAGATGAAGCCACACTCTCTCATTGAGGGATAGATGAAGCCACACCCTCTCATTGAGGGATAGATGAAGCCACGCTCTCTCATTGAGGGATAGATGAAGCCACACTCTCTCATTGAGGGATAGATGAAGCCACACTCTCTCATTGAGGGATAGATGAAGCCACACTCTCTCATTGAGGGATAGATGAAGCCACACTCTCTCATTGAGGGATAGATGAAGCCACACTCTCTCATTGAGGGATAGATGAAGCCACGCTCTCTCATTGAGGGATAGATGAAGCCACGCTCTCTCATTGAGGGATAGATGAAGCCACACTCTCTCATTGAGGGATAGATGAAGCCACGCTCTCTCATTGAGGGATAGATGAAGCCACGCTCTCTCATTGAGGGATAGATGAAGCCACACTCTCTCATTGAGGGATAGATGAAGCCACGCTCTCTCATTGAGGGATAGATGAAGCCACGCTCTCTCATTGAGGGATAGATGAAGCCACGCCCTCTCATTGAGGGATAGATGAAGCCACACTCTCTCATTGAGGGATAGATGAAGCCACACTCTCTCATTGAGGGATAGATGAAGCCACACTCTCTCATTGAGGGATAGATGAAGCCACACTCTCTCATTGAGGGATAGATGAAGCCACGCTCTCTCATTGAGGGATAGATGAAGCCACGCCCTCTTATTGAGGGATAGATGAAGCCACACTCTCTCATTGAGGGATAGATGAAGCCACACTCTCTCATTGAGGGTAGATGAAGCCACGCTCTCTCATTGAGGGATAGATGAAGCCACACTCTCTCATTGAGGGATAGATGAAGTCACGCTCTGTTATTGAGGGATAGATGAAGCCACGCTCTCTCATTAAGGGATAGATGAAGCCACACGCTCTCATTGAGGGATAGATGAAGCCACGCTCTCTCATTGAGGGATAGATGAAGCCACACTCTCTCATTGAGTTAATTGATGAAGCCACACTCTCTCATTGAGGGATAGATGAAGCCACACTGTCTCATTGAGGGATAGATGAAGCCACGCCCCCTCATTGATGGATAGATGAAGCCACGCTCTCTCATTGAGGGATAGATGAAGCCACACTCTCTCATTGATGGATAGATGAAGCCACACTCTCTCATTGAGTAATAGATGAAGCCACACTCTCTCATTGAGGGATAGATGAAGCCACACTCTCTCATTGAGGGATAGATGAAGCCACGCTCTCTCATTGAGGGATAGATGAAGTCACGCTCTGTTTTTGAGGGATAGATGAAGCCACGCTCTCTCATTAAGGGATAGATGAAGCCATGCTCTCTCATTGAGGGATAGATGAAGCCACGCTCTCTCATTGAGGGATAGATGAAGCCACGCTCTCTCATTGAGGGATAGATGAAGCCACACTGTCTCATTGAGGGATAGATGAAGCCACGCCCCGTCATTGAGGGATAGATGAAGCCACACTCTCTCATTGAGGGATAGATGAAGCCACACTCTCTCATTGAGGGATGGATGAAGCCACGCTCTCTCATTGAGGGATGGATGAAGCCACGCTCTCTCATTGAGGGATAGATGAAGCCACACTCCCTCATTGAGGGATGGATGAAGCCACGCTCTCTCATTGAGGGATGGATGAAGCCACGCTCTGTCATTGAGGGATGGATGAAGCCACACCCCCTCATTGAGGGATAGATGAAGCCACACCCCCTCACTGAGATATAGATAAAGCCACGCCCCCTCTTTGAAGGATAGATGAAGCCACACTCTCTCATTGAGGGATAGATGAAGCCACACTCTCTCATTGAGGGATAGATGAAGCCACGCTCTCTCATTGAGGGATAGATGAAGCCACACTCTCTCATTGAGGGATAGATGAAGCCACGCTCTCTCATTGAGGGATAGATGAAGCCACACTCTCTCATTGAGGGATAGATGAAGCCACGCTCTCTCATTGAGGGATAGATGAAGCCACGCTCTCTCATTGAGGGATAGATGAAGCTACACACTCTCATTGAGGGATAGATGAAGCCACGCTCTCTCATTGAGGGATAGATGAAACCACGCTCTCTCATTGAGGGATAGATGAAGCCACGTTCTCTCATTGAGGGATAGATGAAGCTACACACTCTCATTGAGGGATAGATGAAGCCACGCTCTCTCATTGAGGGATAGATGAAGCCACACTCTCTCATTGAGGGATAGATGAAGCCACGCTCTCTCATTGAGGGATAGATGAAGCCACGCTCTCTCATTGAGGGATAGATGAAGCCACACTCTCTCATTGAGGGATAGATGAAGCCACGCTCTCTCATTGAGGGATGGATGAAGCCACACCCCCTTATTGAGGGATAGATGAAGCCACGCTCTCTCATTGAGGGATGGATGAAGCCACACCCCCTCATTGAGGGATGGATGAAGCCACGCTCTCTCATTCAGGGATAGATGAAGCTACACACTCTCATTGAGGGATAGATGAAGCCACGCTCTCTCATTGAGGGATAGATGAAGCCACGCTCTCTCATTGAGGGATAGATGAAGCCACGCTCTCTCATTGAGGGATAGATGAAGCTACACACTCTCATTGAGGGATAGATGAAGCCACGCTCTCTCATTGAGGGATAGATGAAGCCACGCCCCCTCATTGAGGGATAGATGAAGCCACGCTCTCTCATTGAGGGATAGATGAAGCCACGCTCTCTCATTGAGGGATAGATTAAGCTACACACTCTCATTGAGGGATAGATGAAGCCATGCTCTCTCATTGAGGGATAGATGAAGCCACGCCCCCTCATTGAGGGATAGATGAAGCCACGCTCTCTCATTGAGGGATGGATGAAGCCACACTCTCTCATTGAGGGATAGATGAAGCCACACTCTCTCATTGAGGGATGGATGAAGCCACACTCTCTCATTGAGGGATAGATGAAGCCACACTCTCTCATTGAGGGATAGATGAAGCCACACTCTCTCATTGAGGGATAGATGAAGCCATGCTCTCTCATTGAGGGATAGATGAAGCCACGCTCTCTCATTGAGGGATAGATGAAGCCACGCTCTCTCATTGAGGGATAGATGAAGCCACACTCTCTCATTGAGGGATAGATGAAGCCACGCCCCGTCATTGAGGGATAGATGAAGCCACACTCTCTCATTGAGGGATAGATGAAGCCACGCTCTCTCATTGAGGGATAGATGAAGCCACGCTCTCTCATTGAGGGATAGATGAAGCCACACTCTCTCATTGAGGGATAGATGAAGCCACGCCCCGTCATTGAGGGATAGATGAAGCCACACTCTCTCATTGAGGGATAGATGAAGCCACACTCTCTCATTGAGGGATGGATGAAGCCACGCTCTCTCATTGAGGGATGGATGAACTCACGCTCTCTCATTGAGGGATAGATGAAGCCACACTCCCTCATTGAGGGATGGATGAAGCCACGCTCTCTCATTGAGGGATGGATGAAGCCACGCTCTGTCATTGAGGGATGGATGAAGCCACACCCCCTCATTGAGGGATAGATGAAGCCACACCCCCTCACTGAGATATAGATAAAGCCACGCCCCCTCTTTGAAGGATAGATGAAGCCACACTCTCTCATTGAGGGATAGGTGAAGCCACACTCTCTCATTGAGGGATAGATGAAGCCACGCTCTCTCATTGAGGGATAGATGAAGCCACACTCTCTCATTAAGGGATAGATGAAGCCACGCTCTCTCATTGAGGGATAGATGAAGCCACACTCTCTCATTGAGGGATAGTTGAAGCCACGCTCTCTCATTGAGGGATAGATGAAGCCACGCTCTCTCATTGAGGGATAGATGAAGCTACACACTCTCATTGAGGGATAGATGAAGCCACGCTCTCTCATTGAGGGATAGATGAAACCACGCTCTCTCATTGAGGGATAGATGAAGCCACGTTCTCTCATTGAGGGATAGATGAAGCTACACACTCTCATTGAGGGATAGATGAAGCCACGCTCTCTCATTGAGGGATAGATGAAGCCACACTCTCTCATTGAGGGATAGATGAAGCCACGCTCTCTCATTGAGGGATAGATGAAGCCACGCTCTCTCATTGAGGGATAGATGAAGCCACACTCTCTCATTGAGGGATAGATGAAGCCACGCTCTCTCATTGAGGGATGGATGAAGCCACACCCCCTCATTGAGGGATAGATGAAGCCACGCTCTCTCATTGAGGGATGGATGAAGCCACACCCCCTCATTGAGGGATGGATGAAGCCACGCTCTCTCATTCAGGGATAGATGAAGCTACACACTCTCATTGAGGGATAGATGAAGCCACGCTCTCTCATTGAGGGATAGATGAAGCCACGCTCTCTCATTGAGGGATAGATGAAGCCACGCTCTCTCATTGAGGGATAGATGAAGCTACACACTCTCATTGAGGGATAGATGAAGCCACGCTCTCTCATTGAGGGATAGATGAAGCCACGCCCCCTCATTGAGGGATAGATGAAGCCACGCTCTCTCATTGAGGGATAGATGAAGCCACGCTCTCTCATTGAGGGATAGATGAAGTTACACACTCTCATTGAGGGATAGATGAAGCCACGCTCTCTCATTGAGGGATAGATGAAGCCACGCTCTCTCATTGAGGGATAGATGAAGTTACACACTCTCATTGAGGGATAGATGAAGCCACGCCCCCTCATTGAGGGATAGATGAAGCCACGCTCTCTCATTGAGGGATGGATGAAGCCACACTCTCTCATTGAGGGATAGATGAAGCCACACTCTCTCATTGAGGGATGGATGAAGCCACACTCTCTCATTGAGGGATAGATGAAGCCACACTCTCTCATTGAGGGATAGATGAAGCCACACTCTCTCATTGAGGGATAGATGAAGCCACACTCTCTCATTGAGGGATGGATGAAGCCACACTCTCTCATTGAGGGATAGATGAAGCCACGCTCTCTCATTGAGGGATAGATGAAGCCACGCTCTCTCATTGAGGGATAGATGAAGCCACACTCTCTCATTGAGGGATGGATGAAGCCACACTCTCTCATTGAGGGATGGATGAAGCCACACTCTCTCATTGAGGGATGGATGAAGCCACGCTCTCTCATTGAGGGATAGATGAAGCCACACTCTCTCATTGAGGGATGGATGAAGCCACACTCTCTCATTGAGGGATGGATGAAGCCACACTCTCTCATTGAGGGATAGATGAAGCCACGCTCTCTCATTGAGGGATAGATGAAGCCACACTCTCTCATTGAGGGATAGATGAAGCCACACTCTCTCATTGAGGGATGGATGAAGCCACACTCTCTCATTGAGGGATGGATGAAGCCACACTCTCTCATTGAGGGATAGATGAAGCCACGCTCTCTCATTGAGGGATAGATGAAGCCACGCTCTCTCATTGAGGGATAGATGAAGCCACACTCTCTCATTGAGGGATAGATGAAGCCACGCCCCGTCATTGAGGGATAGATGAAGCCACACTCTCTCATTGAGGGATAGATGAAGCCACGCTCTCTCATTGAGAGATAGATGAAGCCACACTCTCTCATTGAGGGATAGATGAAGCCACGCCCCGTCATTGAGGGATAGATGAAACCACACTCTCTCATTGAGGGATGGATGAAGCCACGCCCCCTCATTGAGGGATGGATAGGAGATACATTTTAACAGTTACAACAATAGAAACACTTTGAAGAGGCAAATGAATCATTTATTGCTGCAGATCTGCATGTTACACCTCAAAGAGGGACAAATGGGAACAACGAGGGACAGGGGGACATGGACTCAAAAGAGGGACAGTCATTGTCATTGTCATTGATGTCATGATGTCATAGTCATACCTATGCAATGACTGATTACCTGACATGCCACAGAGAGGGACAGCAAAAAAAATCAGTGATCCAGGACAATTTGAAAAGGGAAAAGCTCCATTTCTAGCTCTAGCCGGGGCTTTGGCTAAGGGCCTTGTAAATGAGAGGTAGTGAAAGGTAGCGTCAGGTGAACGCAGGACACGGCAGCAATTACACATTTATCAAGCCGAATCTGGTGAGCGACTGGGATAGCGCCATGTAGCGTCCGATTCATCATTGTTCCAGGCTCAGCATACAGCGCTGGCGTTCAGCCTTGCAGAGCGCCACGTCTTACCTCTCGCTACCTGTCACTCTCCCATACATTTCTATGGAAGTTCTTTTATTTCTCTTTAAACAGGGTTTT
>JAQIHN010000057.1:242500-372324 GCA_027917425.1 Gastrophryne carolinensis
CCTGGGATAAGGGTGTGTGAATCCCCAGAATCCCCTGCGCCCCCCGACCTGCACCCGCCATCTGTGCAGCTGCCAGTTATTTATAATCACATTTCCTAAAGAGGACCCAAACTCACACAATTCACTAACCTGGGTATTGCTCTGCGTTACAGGGGCTTCCTGACCTGGGATAAGGGTGTGTGACTCCCCCAGAATCCCCTGCTCCCATCCAATCAGGACCCTGCATGTCCAGCAATGAGCTCTGAACTGATTGGTTGCCTTGTCCCTCCTTCTGGTGGCACCTCCTGCCAGGGGGGCATCAGTTATAGGAGTTCCAGGGCAGGTCGCTGCAGGCCGCACATGCACCAGGGGTGAGTATATGGCCGATCCTGGAATTTTACACCGCAGAGCACCAGAAATGAATCCATCATCCAGCCCTGGAGTCTATTAAACACTCGAGCTGAGCGCAATACTCACGTCTTCCCGGTCCTACGGCGCATGTGCGGCCTCTCGTCCAATCAGTGCGCTTGGAGCCGCTGACGTCACGCCGTCTTAGGCCAGTGGCTGCATCCCCTGCTTCCCTCTAACAGGGAGCCAATCACAAATGCCTGCTAAAGGGATGCCGCCATGGTTCGCGCATGTGCCAGGAAGCAAGGTAAGTGTATGGGGTAACCTGGGGGGTTTCACACATTGGGGCAACCCAGTTTGGATGCCACAAGGACATGAAATAAAACCCTAGAAAGTCAAAATCTTCGGTTTTGTTCTGCTTTAAATTGGACCAAAATCCAGGACGATCAGCCCGGGAATCTGGGCCAATTGATTCCCTTCCCTGGGGAAGCCCCGCTGTGTGTCACCCCATATACTTACCTTACTTCCCAGTACAATGGCGCATGTGCGAGCTGCGGCCACATCCCCGCTATCCCGCTAGCAGGGGGTGTGCCCGCATCTGTAAAAATGGACAATATGTAAATGAAACCACGCCCCCTCTTTGAGGGATGCTGAAGCCACGCCCCTTCACTGAGAGATGGGTGAAACCACGCCCCCTCATTGAGGGATAGATGAAGCCACACTCTCTCATTGAGGGATGATGAAGCCACGCCCCTTCACTGAGAGATGGATGAAGCCACGCTCTCTCATTGAGGGATAGATGAAGCCACGCTCTCTCATTGAGGGATAGATGAAGTCACGCTCTCTCATTGAGGGATAGATGAAGCCACACTCTCTCATTGAGGGATAGATGAAACCACGCCCCCTCATTGAGGGATAGATGAAGCCACACTCTCTCACTGAGGGATAGATGAAGCCACGCTCTCTCACTGAGGGATAGATGAAGCCACGCTCTCTCATTGAGGGATAGATGAAGTCACGCTCTCTCATTGAGGGATAGATGAAGCCACGCTCTCTCACTGAGGGATAGATGAAACCACGCTCTCTCATTGAGGGATAGATGAAGCCACGCTCTCTCATTGAGGGATAGATGAAGCCACGCTCTCTCAGTGAGGGATGGATGAAGCCACGCTCTCTCAGTGAGGGATGGATGAAGCCACGCTCTCTCATTGAGGGATAGATGAAGCCACGCTCTCTCAGTGAGGGATGGATGAAGCCACGCTCTCTCAGTGAGGGATAGATAAAGCCACGCTCTCTCATTGAGGGATGGATGAAGCCACACTCTCTCATTGAGGGATAGATGAAGCCACGCTCTCTCATTGAGGGATGGATTAAGCCACACTCTCTCATTGAGGGATAGATGAAGCCACACTCTCTCATTGAGGGATAGATGAAGTCACGCTCTCTCATTGAGGGATAGATGAAGCCACACTCTCTCATTGAGGGGTGGATGAAGCCACGCTCTCTCATTGATGGATAGATGAAGCCACGCTCTCTCATTGAGGGATAGATGAAGCCACACTCTCTCATTGAGGGATGGATGAAGCCACACTCTCTCATTGAGGGATAGATGAAGTCACGCTCTCTCATTGAGGGATAGATGAAGCCACGCTCTCTCATTGAGAGATAGATGAGGCCACACTCTCTCATTGAGGGATAGATGAAGCCACACTCTCTCATTGAGGGATAGATGAAGCCACGCTCTCTCATTGAGGGATAGATGAAGCCACGCTTTCTCATTGAGGGATGGATGAAGCCACGCTCTCTCAGTGAGGGATAGATGGAGCCACGCTCTCTCATTGAGGGATGGATGAAGCCACACTCTCTCATTGAGGGATAGATGAAGTCACGCTCTCTCATTGAGGGATAGATGAAGTCACGCTCTCTCATTGAGGGATAGATGAAGCCACACTCTCTCATTGAGGGATAGATGAAGCCACACTCTCTCATTGAGGGATAGATGAAGCCACACTCTCTCATTGAGGGATAGGTGAAGCCACGCTCTCTCATTGAGGGATAGATGAAGCCACACTCTCTCACTGAGGGATAGATGAAGCCACGCTCTCTCATTGAGGGATAGATGAAGCCACACTCTCTCATTGAGGGATAGATGAAGCCACGCTCTCTCATTGACGGATAGATGAAGCCACACTCTCTCATTGAGGGATAGATGAAGCCACACTCTCTCATTGAGGGATGGATGAAGCCACACTCTCTCATTGAGGGATAGATGAATCCACACTCTCTCATTGAGGGATGGATGAAGCCACACTCTCTCGTTGAGGGATAGATGAAGCCACGCTCTCTCATTGAGGGATAGATTAAGTCACGCTCTCTCATTGAGGGATAGATGAAGCCACGCTCTCTCATTGGGGGATAGATGAAGCCACACTCTCACATTGAGGGATACATGAAGCCACGCTCTCTCATTGAGGGATAGATGAAGCCACGCTCTCTCATTGGGGGATAGATGAAGCCACACTTTCTCATTGAGGGATAGATGAAGCCACACTCTCTCATTGAGGGATGGATGAAGCCACACTCTCTCATTGAGGGATAGATGAAGCCACACTCTCTCATTGAGGGATAGATGAATCCACACTCTCTCATTGAGGGATGGATGAAGCCACACTCTCTCATTGAGGGATAGATGAAGCCACGTTCTCTCATTGAGGGATGGATGAAGCCACGCTCTCTCATTGAGGGATAGATGAAACCACACTCTCTCATTGAGGGATAGATGAAGCCACGCTCTCTCATTGAGGGATAGATGAAGCCACGCTCTCTCATTGAGGGATAGATGAAACCACACTCTCTCATTGAGGGATAGATGAAGCCACGCTCTCTCATTGAGGGATAGATGAAGCCACGTTCTCTCATTGAGGGATGGATGAAGCCACACTCTCTCGTTGAGGGATAGATGAAGCCACGCTCTCTCATTGAGGGATAGATTAAGTCACGCTCTCTCATTGAGGGATAGATGAAGCCACGCTCTCTCATTGGGGGATAGATGAAGCCACACTCTCACATTGAGGGATAGATGAAGCCACGCTCTCTCATTGGGGTATAGATGAAGCCACACTTTCTCATTGAGGGATAGATGAAGCCACACTCTCTCATTGAGGGATGGATGAAGCCACACTCTCTCATTGAGGGATAGATGAAGCCACACTCTCTCATTGAGGGATAGATGAATCCACACTCTCTCATTGAGGGATGGATGAAGCCACACTCTCTCATTGAGGGATAGATGAAGCCACGCTCTCTCATAAAGGGATAGATGAAGCCACGTTCTCTCATTGAGGGATGGATGAAGCCACACTCTCTCATTGAGGGATAGATGAAGCCACGTTCTCTCATTGAGGGATGGATGAAGCCACGCTCTCTCATTGAGGGATAGATGAGACCACACTCTCTCATTGAGGGATAGATGAAGCCACGCTCTCTCATTGAGGGATAGATGAAGCCACGCTCTCTCATTGACGGATAGATGAAGCCACACTCTCTCATTGAGGGATAGATGAATCCACACTCTCTCATTGAGGGATGGATGAAGCCACACTCTCTCATTGAGGGATAGATGAAGCCACGCTCTCTCATTGAGGGATAGATGAAGCCACGTTCTCTCATTGAGGGATGGATGAATCCACACTCTCTCATTGAGGGATAGATGAAGCCACGTTCTCTCATTGAGGGATGGATGAAGCCACGCTCTCTCATTGAGGGATAGATGAAACCACGCTCTCTCATTGAGGGATAGATGAAGCCACGCTCTCTCATTGACGGATAGATGAAGCCACACTCTCTCATTGAGGGATAGATGAAACCACACTCTCTCATTGAGGGATAGATGAAGTCACGCTCTCTCATTGAGGGATAGATGAAACCACACCCCCTCATTGGGGGATAGATGAAGCCACACTCTCTCATTGAGGGATAGATGAAGCCACACTCTCTCATTGAGGGATGGATGAAGCCACGTTCTCTCATTGAGGGATAGATGAAACCACGCTCTCTCATTGAGGGATAGATGAAGCCACACTCTCTCATTGAGGGATGGATGAAGCCACGCCCCCTCATTGAGGGATAGATGAAGCCACACTTTCTCATTGAGGGATAGATGAAGCAACACTCTCTCATTGAGGGATGGATGAAGCCACGCCCCCTCATTGAGGGATGGATAAAGCCACACACCCTCATTGAGGGATGGGGAAGCCACGCCCCCTTATTGAGAGATGGATGAAGCCACGCCCCCTCATTGAGGGATGGATGAAGCCACGCCCCCTCATTGAGGGATGGACAGGAGATACATTGTAACAGTTACAACAATAGAAACACTTTAAATAGGGAAATAAATCATTTATTGCTGCAGATGTGCAGGTTACACCTCAAAGAGGGACAATATGAGAACAATCAGGGACAGGGGGACATGGATTCAAAAGAGGGACACTTGTGGAGCTATGGGTATCCATAGCACCACAATGCAGGTGAGTGCAGTCTTAGGATCGGGTTCAGGCACCAATCACAGGCCTGGGAGTTACCTGTGACCGCTCCTCTGTCTCGGCCTCCATTGCAGTTTCTTGGGGTCCCCCTTTAATCCTGATGTCCGGGCAGAAGCAGGAGACCCTGGGGTTAGTCCTATGATTTGGGGTAAAGCCGATCCCTCCGGGGCCCCTGGTTTGGGCCGTGTTGCGCATTTGTTTGATGGATGTAGAAGGCGGCGGCTCGCGTTACAGAAATGCGCCGACCATAAAGAATCGCAGTTTTTATTAAATATTTCTGCAGCTTGAAAGGCCGCAATGTTTACTTTTAATAATGCATCTGGCGGGATATTGATTCCTGGAAATATCGCCGCCGCCAACGCCACAACCTCAACCACACACCGAGGGGCGCGGCCGCCATTGTCTTCCCAGATATTCCCCAACATGGTACCAATTACTGGCGCTGAAGATCAAACCCGGCTCAGATCCTCCAACACATCGCAGCCTGCAGGAGCCGGACCCACCTCTAATGAGGTGTGCAGCAGTGTCCCTGCTTCCTGTCCTCAGCACCAAATCTGCTCATATCATGTCAGGTAAGAGGCCTTGCAGGTGATTGTACCTGGCCAGAGACAGCGTATACATCCAGGTGAGGAGCTCTGTACCTGGCCAGAGGCAGCGTATTCATCCAGGTGAGGAGCCCTGTACTTGGCCAGAGGCAGGGTATACATCCAGGTGAGGAGCTCTGTACCTGGCCAGAGGCAGCGTATTCATCCAGGTGAGAAGCTCTGTACCTGGCCAGAGGCAGCGTATTCATCCAGGTGAGGAGCCCTGTACTTGGCCAGAGGCAGCGTATACATCCAGGTGAGGAGCTCTGTACCTGGCCAGAGGCAGCGTATTCATCCAGGTGAGGAGCCCTGTACTTGGCCAGAGGCAGCGTATACATCCAGGTGAGGAGCTCTGTACCTGGCCAGAGGCAGCGTATACATCCAGGTGAGGAGCTCTGTACCTGGCCAGAGGCAGCGTATTCATCCAGGTGAGGAGCTCTGTACCTGGCCAGAGGCAGCGTATACATCAAGGTGAGGAGATCTGTACCTGGCCAGAGGCAGCGTATTCATCCAGGTGAGGAGCTCTGTACCTGGCCAGAGACAGCGTATACATCCAGGTGAGGAGCTCTGTACCTGGCCAGAGGCAGCGTATACATCCAGGTGAGGAGCTCTGTACCTGGCCAGGCGCAGTGTATACATCCAGGTGAGGAGCTATGTACCTGGCCAGAGGCAGCGTATACATCCAGGTGAGGAGCTCTGTGCCTGGCCAGAGGCAGCGTATACATCCAGGTGAGGAGCTCTGTACCTGGCCAGAGGCAGCGTATACATCCAGGTGAGGAGCTCTGTACCTGGCCAGAGGCAGCGTATACATCCAGGTGAGGAGCTCTGTACCTGGCCAGAGACAGCGTAAACATCCAGGTGAGGAGCTCTGTACCTGGCCAGAGACAGCGTATACATCCAGGTGAGGAGCTCTGTACCTGGCCAGAGGCAGCGTATTCATCCAGGTGAGGAGCTCTGTACCTGGCCAGAGGCAGCGTATGCATCCAGGTAAGGAGCTCTGTACCTGGCCAGAGGCAGCGTATACATCCAGGTGAGGAGCTCTGTACCTGGCCAGAGGCAGCGTATTCATCCAGGTGAGGAGCTCTGTACCTGGCCAGAGGCAGCGTATACATCCAGGTGAGGAGCTCTGTACCTGGCCAGAGGCAGCGTATACATCCAGGTGAGGAGCTCTGTACCTGGCCAAAGGCAGCGTATACATCCAGGTGAGGAGCTCTGTACCTGGCCAGAGGCAGCGTATACATCCAGGTGAGGAGCTCTGTACCTGGCCAGAGGCAGCGTATGCATCCAGGTGAGGAGCTCTGTACCTGGCCAGAGGCAGCGTATTCATCCAGGTGAGGAGCCCTGTACCTGGCCAGGCGCAGTGTATACATCCAGGTGAGGAGCTCTGTACCTGGCCAGAGGCAGCGTATACATCCAGGTGAGGAGCTCTGTACCCGGCCAGAGGCAGCGTATACATCCAGGTGAGGAGCTCTGTACCTGGCCAGAGGCAGCGTATGCATCCAGGTGAGGAGCTCTGTACCTGGCCAGAGGCAGCGTATTCATCCAGGTGAGGAGCTCTGTACCTGGCCAGAGGCAGCGTATACATCCAGGTGAGGGGCTCTGTACCTGGCCAGAGGCAGCATATACATCCAGGTGAGGAGCTCTGTACCTGGCCAGAGGCAGCGTATACATCCAGGTGAGGGGCTCTGTACCTGGCCAGAGGCAGCATATACATCCAGGTGAGGAGCTCTGTACCTGGCCAGAGGCAGCGTATTCATCCAGGTGAGGAGCACTGTACCTGGCCAGAGGCAGCGTATACATCCAGGTGAGGAGCTCTGTACCTGGCCAGAGGCAGCGTATACATCCAGGTGAGGAGCTCTGTACCTGGCCAGAGGCAGCGTATACATCCAGGTGAGGAGTTCTGTACCTGGCCAGAGGCAGCGTATACATCCAGGTGAGGAGCTCTGTACCTGGCCAGAGGCAGCGTATACATCCAGGTGAGGAGCTCTGCACCTGGCCAGAGGCAGCGTATTCATCCAGGTGAGGTGCTCTGTACCTGGCCAGAGGCAGCGTATTCATCCAGGTGAGGAGCTCTGTACCTGGCCAGAGGCAGCGTATACATCCAGGTGAGGAGCTCTGTACCTGGGCAGAGGCAGCGTATACATCCAGGTGAGGAGCTCTGTACCTGGCCAGAGGCAGCGTATACATCCAGGTGAGGAGCTCTGTACCTGGCCAGAGGCAGCGTATGCATCCAGGTGAGGAGCTCTGTACCTGGCCAGAGGCAGCGTATTCATCCAGGTGAGGAGCTCTGTACCTGGCCAGAGGCAGCGTATACATCCAGGTGAGGGGCTCTGTACCTGGCCAGAGGCAGCATATACATCCAGGTGAGGAGCTCTGTACCTGGCCAGAGGCAGCGTATACATCCAGGTGAGGGGCTCTGTACCTGGCCAGAGGCAGCATATACATCCAGGTGAGGAGCTCTGTACCTGGCCAGAGGCAGCGTATTCATCCAGGTGAGGAGCACTGTACCTGGCCAGAGGCAGCGTATACATCCAGGTGAGGAGCTCTGTACCTGGCCAGAGGCAGCGTATACATCCAGGTGAGGAGCTCTGTACCTGGCCAGAGGCAGCGTATACATCCAGGTGAGGAGTTCTGTACCTGGCCAGAGGCAGCGTATACATCCAGGTGAGGAGCTCTGTACCTGGCCAGAGGCAGCGTATACATCCAGGTGAGGAGCTCTGCACCTGGCCAGAGGCAGCGTATTCATCCAGGTGAGGTGCTCTGTACCTGGCCAGAGGCAGCGTATTCATCCAGGTGAGGAGCTCTGTACCTGGCCAGAGGCAGCGTATACATCCAGGTGAGGAGCTCTGTACCTGGGCAGAGGCAGCGTATACATCCAGGTGAGGAGCTCTGTACCTGGCCAGAGGCAGCGTATGCATCCAGGTGAGGAGCTCTGTACCTGGCCAGAGGCAGCGTATTCATCCAGGTGAGGAGCCCTGTACCTGGCCAGGCGCAGTGTATACATCCAGGTGAGGAGCTCCGTACCTGGCCAGAGGCAGCGTATACATCCAGGTGAGGAGCTCTGTACCCGGCCAGAGGCAGCGTATACATCCAGGTGAGGAGCTCTGTACCTGGCCAGAGGCAGCGTATACATCCAGGTGAGGAGCTCTGTACCTGGCCAGAGGCAGCGTATTCATCCAGGTGAGGAGCTCTGTACCTGGCCAGAGGCAGCGTATACATCCAGGTGAGGGGCTCTGTACCTGGCCAGAGGCAGCATATACATCCAGGTGAGGAGCTCGGTACCTGGCCAGAGGCAGCGTATTCATCCAGGTGAGGAGCACTGTACCTGGCCAGAGGCAGCGTATACATCCAGGTGAGGAGCTCTGTACCTGGCCAGAGGCAGCGTATACATCCAGGTGAGGAGCTCTGTGCCTGGCCAGAGGCAGCGTATACATCCAGGTGAGGAGCTCTGTACCTGGCCAGAGGCAGCGTATGCATCCAGGTGAGGAGCTCTGTACCTGGCCAGAGGCAGCGTATGCATCCAGGTGAGGAGCTCTGTACCTGGCCAGAGGCAGCGTATGCATCCAGGTGAGGAGCCCTGTACCTGGACAGAGGCAGCGTATACATCCAGGTGAGGAGCTCTGTACCTGGCCAGAGGCAGCGTATGCATCCAGGTGAGGAGCCCTGTACCTGGCCAGAGGCAGCGTATACATCCAGGTGAGGAGCTCTGTACCTGGCCAGAGGCAGCGTATACATCCAGGTGAGGAGCTCTGTACCTGGCCAGAGGCAGCGTATGCATCCAGGTGAGGAGCTCTGTACCTGGCCAGAGGCAGCGTATGCATCCAGGTGAGGAGCTCTGTACCTGGCCAGAGGCAGCGTATTCATCCAGGTGAGGAGCTCTGTACCTGGCCAGGCGCAGTGTATACATCCAGGTGAGGAGCTCTGTACCTGGCCAGAGGCAGCGTATTCATCCAGGTGAGGAGCTCTGTACCTGGCCAGGCGCAGTGTATACATCCAGGTGAGGAGCTCTGTACCTGGCCAGAGGCAGCGTATACATCCAGGTGAGGAGCTCTGTACCTGGCCAGAGGCAGCGTATACATCCAGGTGAGGAGCTCTGTACCTGGCCAGAGGCAGCGTATACATCCAGGTGAGGAGCTCTGTACCTGGCCAGAGGCAGCGTATTCATCCAGGTGAGGAGCTCTCTACCTGGCCAGAGGCAGCGTATACATCCAGGTGAGGAGCCCTGTACCTGGCCAGAGGCAGCGTATACATCCAGGTGAGGAGCTCTGTATCTGGCCAGAGGCAGCGTATTCATCCAGGTGAGGAGCTCTGTACCTGGCCAGAGGCAGCGTATACATCCAGGTGAGGAGCTCTGTACCTGGCCAGAGGCAGCGTATTCATCCAGGTGAGGAGCTCTGTACCTGGCCAGAGGCAGCGTATACATCCAGGTGAGGAGCTCTGTACCTGGCCAGAGGCAGCGTATACATCCAGGTGAGGAGCTCTGTACCTGGCCAGAGGCAGCGTATTCATCCAGGTGAGGAGCTCTGTACCTGGCCAGAGGCAGCGTATACATCCAGGAGAGGAGCTCTGTACCTGGCCAGAGGCAGCGTATTCATCCAGGTGAGGAGCTCTGTACCTGGCCAGAGGCAGCGTATACATCCAGGTGAGGGGCTCTGTACCTGGCCAGAGGCAGCGTATACATCCAGGTGAGGAGCTCTGTACCTGGCCAGAGGCAGCGTATACATCCAGGTGAGGAGCTCTGTACCTGGCCAGAGGCAGCGTATTCATCCAGGTGAGGAGCTCTCTACCTGGCCAGAGGCAGCGTATACATCCAGGTGAGGAGCTCTGTACCTGGCCAGAGGCAGCGTATTCATCCAGGTGAGGAGCTCTGTACCTGGCCAGAGGCAGCGTATGCATCCAGGTGAGGAGCTCTGTACCTGGCCAGAGGCAGCGTATGCATCCAGGTGAGGAGCTCTGTACCTGGCCAGAGGCAGCGTATTCATCCAGGTGAGGAGCTCTGTACCTGGCCAGAGGCAGCGTATTCATCCAGGTGAGGAGCTCTGTACCTGGCCAGAGGCAGCGTATTCATCCAGGTGAGGAGCTCTGTACCTGGCCAGAGGCAGCGTATACATCCAGGTGAGGAGCTCTGTACCTGGCCAGGCGCAGTGTATACATCCAGGTGAGGAGCTCTGTACCTGGCCAGAGGCAGCGTATACATCCAGGTGAGGAGCTCTGTACCTGGCCAGAGGCAGCGTATTCATCCAGGAGAGGAGCTCTGTACCTGGCCAGAGGCAGCGTATTCATCCAGGAGAGGAGCTCTGTACCTGGCCAGAGGCAGCGTATACATCCAGGTGAGGAGCTCTGTACCTGGCCAGAGGCAGTGTATACATCCAGGTGAGGAGCTCTGTACCTGGCCAGAGGCAGCGTATTCATCCAGGTGAGGAGCTCTGTACCTCGCCAGAGGCAGCGTATTCATCCAGGAGAGGAGCTCTGTACCTGGCCAGAGGCAGCGTATTCATCCAGGAGAGGAGCTCTGTACCTGGCCAGAGGCAGTGTATACATCCAGGTGAGGAGCCCTGTACCTGGCCAGAGGCAGCGTATACATCCAGGGAAGGAGCTCTGTACCTGGCCAGAGGCAGTGTATACATCCAGGTGAGGAGCTCTGTACCTGGCCAGAGGCAGCGTATTCATCCAGGTGAGGAGCTCTGTACCTGGCCAGAGGCAGCGTATACATCCAGGTGAGGAGCTCTGTACCTGGCCAGAGACAGCGTATACATCCAGGTGAGGAGCTCTGTACCTGGCCAGAGGCAGCGTATTCATCCAGGTGAGGAGCTCTGTACCTGGCCAGAGGCAGCGTATGCATCCAGGTAAGGAGCTCTGTACCTGGCCAGAGGCAGCGTATACATCCAGGTGAGGAGCTCTGTACCTGGCCAGAGGCAGCGTATACATCCAGGTGAGGAGCTCTGTACCTGGCCAGAGGCAGCGTATACATCCAGGTGAGGAGCTCTGTACCTGGCCAGAGGCAGCGTATACATCCAGGTGAGGAGCTCTGTACCTGGCCAAAGGCAGCGTATACATCCAGGTGAGGAGCTCTGTACCTGGCCAGAGGCAGCGTATACATCCAGGTGAGGAGCTCTGTACCTGGCCAGAGGCAGCGTATGCATCCAGGTGAGGAGCTCTGTACCTGGCCAGAGGCAGCGTATTCATCCAGGTGAGGAGCCCTGTACCTGGCCAGGCGCAGTGTATACATCCAGGTGAGGAGCTCTGTACCTGGCCAGAGGCAGCGTATACATCCAGGTGAGGAGCTCTGTACCCGGCCAGAGGCAGCGTATACATCCAGGTGAGGAGCTCTGTACCTGGCCAGAGGCAGCGTATACATCCAGGTGAGGAGCTCTGTACCTGGCCAGAGGCAGCGTATTCATCCAGGTGAGGAGCTCTGTACCTGGCCAGAGGCAGCGTATACATCCAGGTGAGGGGCTCTGTACCTGGCCAGAGGCAGCATATACATCCAGGTGAGGAGCTCTGTACCTGGCCAGAGGCAGCGTATACATCCAGGTGAGGGGCTCTGTACCTGGCCAGAGGCAGCATATACATCCAGGTGAGGAGCTCTGTACCTGGCCAGAGGCAGCGTATTCATCCAGGTGAGGAGCACTGTACCTGGCCAGAGGCAGCGTATACATCCAGGTGAGGAGCTCTGTACCTGGCCAGAGGCAGCGTATACATCCAGGTGAGGAGCTCTGTACCTGGCCAGAGGCAGCGTATACATCCAGGTGAGGAGTTCTGTACCTGGCCAGAGGCAGCGTATACATCCAGGTGAGGAGCTCTGTACCTGGCCAGAGGCAGCGTATACATCCAGGTGAGGAGCTCTGCACCTGGCCAGAGGCAGCGTATTCATCCAGGTGAGGTGCTCTGTACCTGGCCAGAGGCAGCGTATTCATCCAGGTGAGGAGCTCTGTACCTGGCCAGAGGCAGCATATACATCCAGGTGAGGAGCTCTGTACCTGGGCAGAGGCAGCGTATACATCCAGGTGAGGAGCTCTGTACCTGGCCAGAGGCAGCGTATACATCCAGGTGAGGAGCTCTGTACCTGGCCAGAGGCAACGTATGCATCCAGGTGAGGAGCTCTGTACCTGGCCAGAGGCAGCGTATGCATCCAGGTGAGGAGCTCTGTACCTGGCCAGAGGCAGCGTATGCATCCAGGTGAGGAGCCCTGTACCTGGCCAGAGGCAGCGTATACATCCAGGTGAGGAGCTCTGTACCTGGCCAGAGGCAGCGTATGCATCCAGGTGAGGAGCCCTGTACCTGGCCAGAGGCAGCGTATACATCCAGGTGAGGAGCTCTGTACCTGGCCAGAGGCAGCGTATACATCCAGGTGAGGAGCTTTGTACCTGGCCAGAGGCAGCGTATGCATCCAGGTGAGGAGCTCTGTACCTGGCCAGAGGCAGCGTATGCATCCAGGTGAGGAGCTCTGTACCTGGCCAGAGGCAGCGTATTCATCCAGGTGAGGAGCTCTGTACCTGGCCAGGCGCAGTGTATACATCCAGGTGAGGAGCTCTGTACCTGGCCAGAGGCAGCGTATTCATCCAGGTGAGGAGCTCTGTACCTGGCCAGGCGCAGTGTATACATCCAGGTGAGGAGCTCTGTACCTGGCCAGAGGCAGCGTATACATCCAGGTGAGGAGCTCTGTACCTGGCCAGAGGCAGCGTATACATCCAGGTGAGGAGCTCTGTACCTGGCCAGAGGCAGCGTATACATCCAGGTGAGGAGCTCTGTACCTGGCCAGAGGCAGCGTATTCATCCAGGTGAGGAGCTCTGTACCTGGCCAGAGGCAGCGTATACATCCAGGTGAGGAGCCCTGTACTTGGCCAGAGGCAGCGTATACATCCAGGTGAGGAGCTCTGTATCTGGCCAGAGGCAGCGTATTCATCCAGGTGAGGAGCTCTGTACCTGGCCAGAGGCAGCGTATACATCCAGGTGAGGAGCTCTGTACCTGGCCAGAGGCAGCGTATTCATCCAGGTGAGGAGCTCTGTACCTGGCCAGAGGCAGCGTATACATCCAGGTGAGGAGCTCTGTACCTGGCCAGAGGCAGCGTATACATCCAGGTGAGGAGCTCTGTACCTGGCCAGAGGCAGCGTATTCATCCAGGTGAGGAGCTCTGTACCTGGCCAGAGGCAGCGTATACATCCAGGAGAGGAGCTCTGTACCTGGCCAGAGGCAGCGTATTCATCCAGGTGAGGAGCTCTGTACCTGGCCAGAGGCAGCGTATACATCCAGGTGAGGGGCTCTGTACCTGGCCAGAGGCAGCGTATACATCCAGGTGAGGAGCTCTGTACCTGGCCAGAGGCAGCGTATACATCCAGGTGAGGAGCTCTGTACCTGGCCAGAGGCAGCGTATTCATCCAGGTGAGGAGCTCTGTACCTGGCCAGAGGCAGCGTATACATCCAGGTGAGGAGCTCTGTACCTGGCCAGAGGCAGCGTATTCATCCAGGTGAGGAGCTCTGTACCTGGCCAGAGGCAGCGTATGCATCCAGGTGAGGAGCTCTGTACCTGGCCAGAGTCAGCGTATGCATCCAGGTGAGGAGCTCTGTACTTGGCCAGAGGCAGCGTATTCATCCAGGTGAGGAGCTCTGTACCTGGCCAGAGGCAGCATATACATCCAGGTGAGGAGCTCTGTACCTGGCCAGAGGCAGCGTATTCATCCAGGTGAGGAGCTCTGTACCTGGCCAGAGGCAGCGTATACATCCAGGTGAGGAGCTCTGTACCTGGCCAGGCGCAGTGTATACATCCAGGTGAGGAGCTCTGTACCTGGCCAGAGGCAGCGTATACATCCAGGTGAGGAGCTCTGTACCTGGCCAGAGGCAGCGTATTCATCCAGGAGAGGAGCTCTGTACCTGGCCAGAGGCAGCGTATTCATCCAGGAGAGGAGCTCTGTACCTGGCCAGAGGCAGCGTATACATCCAGGTGAGGAGCTCTGTACCTGGCCAGAGGCAGTGTATACATCCAGGTGAGGAGCTCTGTACCTGGCCAGAGGCAGCGTATTCATCCAGGTGAGGAGCTCTGTACCTCGCCAGAGGCAGCGTATTCATCCAGGAGAGGAGCTCTGTACCTGGCCAGAGGCAGCGTATACATCCAGGTGAGGAGCTCTGTACCTGGCCAGAGGCAGCGTATACATCCAGGTGAGGAGCCCTGTACCTGGCCAGAGGCAGCGTATACATCCAGGGAAGGAGCTCTGTACCTGGCCAGAGGCAGTGTATACATCCAGGTGAGGAGCTCTGTACCTGGCCAGAGGCAGCGTATTCATCCAGGTGAGGAGCTCTGTACCTGGCCAGAGGCAGCGTATGCATCCAGGTGAGGAGCTCTGTACCTGGCCAGAGGCAGCGTATACATCCAGGTGAGGAGCTCTGTACCTGGCCAGAGGCAGCGTATACATCCAGGTGAGGAGCTCTGTACCTGGCCAGAGGCAGCGTATGCATCCAGGTGAGGAGCTCTGTACCTGGCCAGAGGCAGCGTATACATCCAGGTGAGGAGCTCTGTACCTGGCCAGAGGCAGCGTATGCATCCAGGTGAGGAGCTCTGTACCTGGCCAGAGGCAGCGTATTCATCCAGGCGAGGAGCTCTGTACCTGGCCAGGCGCAGTGTATGTGGTGAGTACTCCGTGATGAGGTCAGATAATTGGGCAATCTGTTTACACAGTGGGGCATCCTAAATTGGGATGCCCCATAAAGAAGCAAAGCCACCATGAGTTTTATAGCCTTAGAGCAGAACAAAACGAAATCTAAAAGTTTCCAGGGTGGGCGGCTGGCCATCCCCCGTTGCCCCATTGTGTGAAGCCCCCCGGGCCACCCACCTTCTCCCAGTCCAGCAGCACATGTGCGGCTCTCAATAAGGCGCGAGATTCCATCTGAATGTTGTACATGGCATCAGTCTATGAGCTTTACATATGGAAGTGGCAGCAGTGGTGGTCGGGATGCCGGGGAGGGCAGTGCCAGCACTGGGACTATGGCAATCGGTGCCACTATGTGGGGCAGTACAGGTGGTACTGGGATGGGGCGGTGGCACAATTTGTAGCCGTTTTATAATGAAGTCATTGGGGAGTAACATGAAAGGGGCGCGGCGCGGTGCGTGTGTTGCTGGCATCATGTACATGTATGGAGTAACATGAAAGGGGCGCGGCGCGGTGCGTGTGTTGCTGGCATCATGTACATGTATGGAGTAACATGAAAGGGGCGCAGCGCGGTGCGTGTGTTGCTGGCATCATGTACATGTATGGAGTAACATGAAAGGGGCGCGGCGCGGTGCGTGCGTTGCTGGCATCATGTACATGTATGGAGTAACATGAAAGGGGCGCAGCGCGGTGCGTGTGTTGCTGGCATCATGTACATGTATGGAGTAACATGAAAGGGGCGCGGCGCGGTGCGTGCGTTGCTGGCATCATGTACATGTATGGAGTAACATGAAAGGGGCGCGGCGCGGTGCGTGTGTTGCTGGCATCATGTACATGTATGGAGTAACATGAAAGGGGCGCAGCGCGGTGCATGTGTTGCTGGCATCATGTACATGTATGGAGTAACATGAAAGGGGCGCAGCGAGGTGCGTGTGTTGCTGACATCATGTACATGTATGGAGTAACATGAAAGGGGCGCAGCGCGGTGCGTGTGTTGCTGGCATCATGTACATGTATGGAGTAACATGAAAGGGGCGCAGCGCGGTGCATGTATTGCTGGCATCATGTACATGTATGGAGTAACATGAAAGGGGCGCAGCGAGGTGCGTGTGTTGCTGACATCATGTACATGTATGGAGTAACATGAAAGGGGCGCAGCGCGGTGCGTGTGTTGCTGGCATCATGTACATGTATGGAGTAACATGAAAGGGACGCGGCGCGGTGCGTGTGTTGCTGGCATCATGTACATGTATGGAGTAACATGAAAGGGGCACGGCGCGGTGTGGTGCATGTGTTGCTGGCATCATGTACATGTATGGAGTAACATGAAAGGGGCACGGCGCGGTGTGGTGCATGTGTTGCTGGCATCATGTACATGTATGGAGTAACATGAAAGGGGCGCGGTGTGGTGCGTGTGTTGCTGGCATCATGTACATGTATGGAGTAACATGAAAGGGGCGCAGCGCGGTGCGTGTGTTGCTGACATCATGTACATGTATGGAGTAACATGAAAGGGGCGCGGCGCGGTGCGTGTGTTGCTGACATCATGTACATGTATGGAGTAACATGAAAGGGGCACGGCGCGGTGCGTGTGTTGCTGGCATCATGTACATGTATGGAGTAACATGAAAGGGGCGCAGCGCGGTGCGTGTGTTGCTGACATCATGTACATGTATGGAGTAACATGAAAGGGGCGCAGCGCGGTGCGTGTGTTGCTGGCATCATGTACATGTATGGAGTAACATGAAAGGGGCGCAGCGCGGTGCGTGTGTTGCTGGCATCATGTACATGTATGGAGTAACATGAAAGGGGCGCGGCGCGGTGCGTGTGTTGCTGACATCATGTACATGTATGGAGTAACATGAAAGGGGCACGGCGCGGTGCGTGTGTTGCTGACATCATGTACATGTATGGAGTAACATGAAAGGGGCGCGGCGTGGTGCGTGTGTTGCTGACATCATGTACATGTATGGAGTAACATGAAAGGGGCGCAGCGCGGTGCGTGTGTTGCTGGCATCATGTACATGTATGGAGTAACATGAAAGGGTCGCGGTGTGGTGCGTGTGTTGCTGGCATCATGTACATGTATGGAGTAACATGAAAGGGGCACGGCGCGGTGCATGTGTTGCTGGCATCATGTACATGTATGGAGTAACATGAAAGGGGCGCGGCGCGGTGCGTGTGTTGCTGGCATCATGTACATGTATGGAGTAACATGAAAGGGGCGCAGCGCGGTGCGTGTGTTGCTGGCATCATGTACATGTATGGAGTAACATGAAAGGGGCGCGGCGTGGTGCATGTGTTGCTGGCATCATGTACATGTATGGAGTAACATGAAAGGGGCGCTGCGTGGTGCATGTGTTGCTGGCATCATGTACATGTATGGAGTAACATGAAAGGGGCGCGGCGCGGTGCGTGTGTTGCTGACATCATGTACATGTATGGAGTAACATGAAAGGGGCGCGGCGTGGTGCGTGTGTTGCTGACATCATGTACATGTATGGAGTAACATGAAAGGGGCGCAGCGCGGTGCGTGTGTTGCTGGCATCATGTACATGTATGGAGTAACATGAAAGGGGCGCGGCGCGGTGCGTGTGTTGCTGACATCATGTACATGTATGGAGTAACATGAAAGGGGCACGGCGCGGTGCATGTGTTGCTGGCATCATGTACATGTATGGAGTAACATGAAAGGGTCGCGGTGTGGTGCGTGTGTTGCTGGCATCATGTACATGTATGGAGTAACATGAAAGGGTCGCGGCGTGGTGCATGTGTTGCTGGCATCATGTACATGTATGGAGTAACATGAAAGGGGCACGGCGCGGTGCATGTGTTGCTGGCATCATGTACATGTATGGAGTAAGATGAAAGGGGCGCAGCGCGGTGCGTGTCTTGCTGGCATCATGTACATGTATGGAGTAACATGAAAGGGGCGCAGCGCGGTGCGTGTGTTGCTGGCATCATGTACATGTATGGAGTAACATGAAAGGGGCGCGGCGCGGTGCGTGTGTTGCTGACATCATGTACATGTATGGAGTAACATGAAAGGGGCACGGCGCGGTGCGTGTGTTGCTGACATCATGTACATGTATGGAGTAACATGAAAGGGGCGCGGCGCGGTGCGTGTGTTGCTGACATCATGTACATGTATGGAGTAACATGAAAGGGGCGCAGCGCGGTGCGTGTGTTGCTGGCATCATGTACATGTATGGAGTAACATGAAAGGGTCGCGGTGTGGTGCGTGTGTTGCTGGCATCATGTACATGTATGGAGTAACATGAAAGGGGCACGGCGCGGTGCATGTGTTGCTGGCATCATGTACATGTATGGAGTAACATGAAAGGGGCGCGGCGCGGTGCGTGTGTTGCTGGCATCATGTACATGTATGGAGTAACATGAAAGGGGCGCGGCGCGGTGCGTGTGTTGCTGGCATCATGTACATGTATGGAGTAACATGAAAGGGGCACGGCGCGGTGCGTGTGTTGCTGACATCATGTACATGTATGGAGTAACATGAAAGGGGCGCGGCGCGGTGCGTGTGTTGCTGGCATCATGTACATGTATGGAGTAACATGAAAGGGGCGCAGCGCGGTGCGTGTGTTGCTGGCATCATGTACATGTATGGAGTAACATGAAAGGGGCGCGGCGCGGTGCGTGTGTTGCTGGCATCATGTACATGTATGGAGTAACATGAAAGGGGCGCGGTGCGTGTGTTGCTGGCATCATGTACATGTATGGAGTAACATGAAAGGGGCGCGGCGCGGTGCGTGTGTTGCTGGCATCATGTACATGTATGGAGTAACATGAAAGGGGTGCAGCGCGGTGCGTGTGTTGCTGGCATCATGTACATGTATGGAGTAACATGAAAGGGGTGCAGCGCGGTGCGTGTGTTGCTGACATCATGTACATGTATGGAGTAACATGAAAGGGGCGCGGTGCGTGTGTTGCTGGCATCATGTACATGTATGGAGTAACATGAAAGGGGCGCGGCGCGGTGCGTGTGTTGCTGGCATCATGTACATGTATGGAGTAACATGAAAGGGATGCGGCGCGGTGCATGTGTTGCTGGCATCATGTACATGTATGGAGTAACATGAAAGGGGCGCGGCGCGGTGCGTGTGTTGCTGGCATCATGTACATGTATGGAGTAACATGAAAGGGGCGCGGCGCGGTGCGTGTGTTGCTGGCATCATGTACATGTATGGAGTAACATGAAAGGGGCGCGGCGCGGTGCGTGTGTTGCTGGCATCATGTACATGTATGGAGTAACATGAAAGGGACGCGGCGCGGTGCATGTGTTGCTGGCATCATGTACATGTATGGAGTAACATGAAAGGGGCGCGGCGCGGTGCGTGTGTTGCTGGCATCATGTACATGTATGGAGTAACATGAAAGGGGCGCGGTGTGGTGCGTGTGTTGCTGGCATCATGTACATGTATGGAGTAACATGAAAGGGGCACAGCGCGGTGTGGTGCATGTGTTGCTGGCATCATGTACATGTATGGAGTAACATGAAAGGGGCGCGGCGCGGTGCATGTGTTGCTGGCACCGTGTCGGCACACGCATCGGCTCCCTGTAACATCATGTACAAGACATCAGAGACAGACACTGGAGGCTCATTATCATTCCTAATGTCTGCCAGACGCACAGAGCTCTGCAGGTCAAAGATCCCTGACAGCTGACAAATGGGAGGATTCCTGCTGCCGGCCCCTGTGTCCCGGGGGGGCCAATATGCCGGCCCTTCAGGACTGGGGGCCGCCGACCCTGTGCAAGGCCTCACCTGCTGGACCTGACACACAGGGGCCGACTGGGGCTACACAATGGCCCCAGACTTATTCTGCTCACACCGGCCCCTCTGCAGTGTGTCCAGCCCTGGTATCTGCTCCCCCCATAACATGCTGAGTCCCCCATAAAATGCCGAGTCCCCCCATAACATGCCGAGTCCCCCATAACATGCTGAGTCCCCCCATAACATGCCGAGTCCCCCCATAAAATGCTGAGTCCCCCCATAACATGCCGAGTCCCCCCATAAAATGCTGAGTCCCCCCATAACATGCCGAGTCCCCCCATAACATGCTGAGTCCCCCATAAAATGCTGAGTCCCCCCATAACATGCTGAGTCCCCCCATAAAATGCTGAGTCCCCCCATAACATGCTGAGTCCCCCCAAAAAATGCTGAGTCCCCCCATAACATGCTGAGTCCCCCCATAAAATGCTGAGTCCCCCCATAACATGCTGAGTCCCCCCATAAAATGCTGAGTCCCCCCATAACATGCCGAGTCCCCCCATAAAATGCTGAGTCCCCCCATAACATGCCGAGTCCCCCCATAAAATGCTGAGTCCCCCCAAAAAATGCAGAGTCCCACCATAACATGCTGAGGGCAGAATCCCCCCATAATACAATGAGTCCCCCTATAACATGCTGAGGGCAGAATCCCCCCATAATACAATGAGTCCCCCTATAACACGCTGAGGGCAGAATCCCCCCATAATACAATGAGTCCCCCTATAACACGCTGAGGGCAGAATCCCCCCATAATACAATGAGTCCCCCTATAACATACTGAGGACAGAATCCCCCCATAATACAATGAGTCCCCTTATAACATGTTGAGGGCAGAATCCCCCCATAATACAATGAGTCCCCCTATAACATGTTGAGGGCAGAATCCCCCCATAATACAATGAGTCCCCGTATATTAGGTTGAGGGCAGAATCCCCCCATAATACAATGAGTCCCCCTATAACATACTGAGGGCAGAATCCCCCCATAATACAATGAGTCCCCCTATAACATACTGAGGGCAGAATCCCCCCATAATACAATGAGTCCCCCTATATTATGTTGAGGGCAGAATCCCCCCATAATACAATGAGTCTCCCTATAACATGCTGAGGGCAGAATCCCCCCATAATACAATGAGTCCCCCTATATTATGTTGAGGGCAGAATCCCCCCATAATACAATGAGTCCCCCTATATTATGTTGAGGGCAGAATCCCCCCATAATACAATGAGTCCCCCTATAACATGCTGAGGGCAGAATCCCCCCCATAATACAATGAGTCCCCCTATAACATGCTGAGTGACAGAATCCCCCCATAATACAATGAGTCCCCCGATAACATGCTGAGCGGCAGAATCCCCCCATAATACAATGAGTCCCCCTATAACATGCTGAGGGCAGAATCCCCCAATAATACAATGAGTCCCCCTATAACATGCTGAGGGCAGAATCCCCCCATAATACAATGAGTCCCCCTATAACATGCTGAGTGGCAGAATCCCCCCATAATACAATGAGTCCCCCTATAACATGCTGAGTGGCAGAATCCCCCCATAATACAATGAGTCCCCCTATAACATGCTGAGTGGCAGAATCCCCCCATAATACAATGAGTCCCCCTATAACATGCTTAGAGGCAGAGTCCCCCCCTAATACAATGAGTCCCCCTATAACATGCTGAGGGCAGAATCCCCCCATAATACAATGAGACCCCCTATAACATGCTGAGTGGCAGAATCCCCCCATAATACAATGAGTCCCCCTATAACATGCTTAGAGGCAGAGTCCCCCCCTAATACAATGAGTCCCCCTATAACATGCTGAGGGCAGAATCCCCCCATAATACAATGAGTCCCCCTATAACATGCTGAGTGGCAGAATCCCCCCATAATACAATGGGTCCCCCTATAACATGCTGAGGGCAGAATCCCCCCATAATACAATGAGTCCCCCTATAACATGCTTAGAGGCAGAGTCCCCCCCTAATACAATGAGTCCCCCTATAACATGCTGAGGGCAGAATCCCCCCATAATACAATGAGTCCCCCTATAACATGCTGAGTGGCAGAATCCCCCCATAATACAATGAGTCCCCCTATAACATGCTGAGTGGCAGAATCCCCCCATAATACAATGAGTCCCCCTATAACATGCTGAGTGGCAGAATCCCCCCATAATACAATGAGTCCCCCTATAACATGCTTAGAGGCAGAGTCCCCCCATAATACAATGAGTCCCCCTATAACATGCTGAGGGCAGAATCCCCCCATAATACAATGAGTCCCCCTATAACATGCTGAGGGGAGAATCCCCCCATAATACAATGGGTCCCCCTATAACATGCTGAGGGCAGAATCCCCCCATAATACAATGAGTCCCCCTATAACATGCTGAGGGCAGAATCCCCCCATAATACAATGAGTCCCCCTATAACATGCTGAGGGCAGAATCCCCCCATAATACAATGAGTCCCCCCATAACATGCTGAGGGCAGAATCCCCCCATAATACAATGGGTCCCCCTATAACATGCTGAGGGCAGAATCCCCCCATAATACAATGAGTCCCCCTATAACATGCTGAGGGCAGAATCCCCCCATAATACAATGAGTCCCCCTATAACATGCTGAGGGCAGAATCCCCCCATAATACAATGAGTCCCCCTATAACATGCTGAGGGCAGAATCCCCCCATAATACAATGAGTCCCCCTATAACATGCTGAGGGCAGAATCCCCCCATAATACAATGAGTCCCCCTATAACATGCTGAGGGCAGAATCCCCCTATAATACAATGAGTCCCCCTATAACATGCTGAGGGCAGAATCCCCCCATAATACAATGAGTCCCCCTATAACATGCTGAGTGACAGAATCCCCCCATAATACAATGAGTCCCCCTATAACATGCTGAGGGCAGAATCCCCCCATAATACAATGAGTCCCCCTATAACATGCTGAGGGCAGAATCCCCCCATAATACAATGAGTCCCCCTATAACATGCTGAGGGCAGAATCCCCCCATAATACAATGAGTCCCCCTATAACATGCTGAGGGCAGAATCCCCCTATAATACAATGAGTCCCCCTATAACATGCTGAGGGCAAAATCCCCCCATAATACAATGAGTCCCCCTATAACATGCTGAGGGCAGAATCCCCCCATAATACAATGAGTCCCCCTATAACATGCTGAGGGCAGAATCCCCCCATAATACAATGAGTCCCCCTATAACATGCTGAGTGACAGAATCCCCCCATAATACAATGAGTCCCCCTATAACATGCTTAGAGGCAGAGTCCCCCCATAATACAATGAGTCCCCCTATAACATGCTTAGAGGCAGAATCCCCCCATAATACAATGAGTCCCCCTATAACATGCTGAGTGGCAGAATCCCCCCATAATACAATGAGTCCCCCTATAACATGCTGAGGGCAGAATCCCCCCATAATACAATGAGTCCCCCTATAACATGCTGAGGGCAGAATCCCCCCATAATACAATGAGTCCCCCCATAACATGCTGAGGGCAGAATCCCCCCATAATACAATGAGTCCCCCTATAACATGCTGAGTGACAGAATCCCCCCATAATACAATGAGTCCCCCTATAACATGCTTAGAGGCAGAGTCCCCCCATAATACAATGAGTCCCCCTATAACATGCTTAGAGGCAGAATCCCCCCATAATACAATGAGTCCCCCTATAACATGCTGAGTGGCAGAATCCCCCCATAATACAATGAGTCCCCCTATAACATGCTGAGGGCAGAATCCCCCCATAATACAATGAGTCCCCCTATAACATGCTGAGGGCAGAATCCCCCCATAATACAATGAGTCCCCCCATAACATGCTGAGGGCAGAATCCCCCCATAATACAATGGGTCCCCCTATAACATGCTGAGGGCAGAATCCCCCCATAATACAATGAGTCCCCCTATAACATGCTGAGGGCAGAATCCCCCCATAATACAATGAGTCCCCCTATAACATGCTGAGGGCAGAATCCCCCCATAATACAATGAGTCCCCCTATAACATGCTGAGGGCAGAATCCCCCCATAATACAATGAGTCCCCCTATAACATGCTGAGGGCAGAATCCCCCTATAATACAATGAGTCCCCCTATAACATGCTGAGGGCAGAATCCCCCCATAATACAATGAGTCCCCCTATAACATGCTGAGTGACAGAATCCCCCCATAATACAATGAGTCCCCCTATAACATGCTGAGGGCAGAATCCCCCCATAATACAATGAGTCCCCCTATAACATGCTGAGGGCAGAATCCCCCCATAATACAATGAGTCCCCCTATAACATGCTGAGGGCAGAATCCCCCCATAATACAATGAGTCCCCCTATAACATACTGAGGGCAAAATCCCCCCATAATACAATGAGTCCCCCTATAACATGCTGAGGGCAGAATCCCCCCATAATACAATGAGTCCCCCTATAACATGCTGAGGGCAGAATCCCCCCATAATACAATGAGTCCCCCTATAACATGCTGAGTGGCAGCATCCCCCCATAATACAATGAGTCCCCCTATAACATGCTGAGGGCAGAATCCCCCCGATAATACAATGAGTCCCCATATAACATGCTGAGGGCAGAATCCCCCCATAATACAATGAGTCCCCCTATAACATGCTTAGAGGCAGAGTCCCCCCATAATACAATGAGTCCCCCTATAACATGCTTAGAGGCAGAATCCCCCCATAATACAATGAGTCCCCCTATAACATGCTGAGGGCAGAATCCCCCCATAATACAATGAGTCCCCCTATAACATGCTGAGGGGAGAATCCCCCCATAATACAATGAGTCCCCCTATAACATGCTGAGTGGCAGAATCCCCCCATAATACAATGAGTCCCCCTATAACATGCTGAGGGCAGAATCCCCCCATAATACAATGAGTCCCCCTATAACATGCTGAGGGCAGAATCCTCCCATAATACAATGAGTCCCCCTATAACATGCTGAGTGGCAGAATCCCCCCATAATACAATGAGTCCCCCTATAACATGCTGAGGGCAGAATCCCCCCATAATACAATGAGTCCCCCTATAACATGCTGAGGGGAGAATCCCCCCATAATACAATGAGTCCCCCTATAACATGCTGAGTGGCAGAATCCCCCCATAATACAATGAGTCCCCCTATAACATGCTTAGAGGCAGAGTCCCCCCATAATACAATGAGTCCCCCTATAACATGCTGAGGGCAGAATCCCCCCATAATACAATGAGTCCCCCTATAACATGCTGAGGGCAGAATCCCCCCATAATACAATGAGTCCCCTTATAACATGCTGAGGGGAGAATCCCCCCATAATACAATGAGTCCCCCTATAACATGCTGAGGGCAGAATCCCCCCATAATACAATGAGTCCCCCTATAACATGCTGAGTGGCAGAATCCCCCCATAATACAATGAGTCCCCCTATAACATGCTTAGAGGCAGAGTCCCCCCATAATACAATGAGTCCCCCTATAACATGCTGAGGGCAGAATCCCCCCATAATACAATGAGTCCCCCTATAACATGCTGAGGGCAGAATCCCCCCATAATACAATGAGTCCCCCTATAACATGCTGAGTGGCAGAATCCCCCCATAATAAAATGAGTCCCCCTATAACATGCTGAGTGGCAGAATCCCCCCATAATACAATGAGTCCCCCTATAACATGCTGAGGGCAGAATCCCCCCATAATACAATGAGTCCCCCTATAACATGCTGAGGGCAGAATCCCCCCATAATACAATGAGTCCCCCTATAACATGCTGAGGGCAGAATCCCCCCATAATACAATGAGTCCCCCTATAACATGCTGAGTGGCAGAATCCCCCCATAATACAATGAGTCCCCCTATAACATGCTTAGAGGCAGAGTCCCCCCATAATACAATGAGTCCCCCTATAACATGCTGAGGGCAGAATCCCCCCATAATACAATGAGTCCCCCTATAACATGCTTAGAGGCAGAATCCCCCCATAATACAATGAGTCCCCCTATAACATGCTGAGTGGCAGAATCCCCCCATAATACAATGGGTCCCCCTATAACATGCTGAGGGCAGAATCCCCCCATAATACAATGAGTCCCCCTATAACATGCTTAGAGGCAGAGTCCCCCCATAATACAATGAGTCCCCCTATAACATGCTGAGGGCAGAATCCCCCCATAATACAATGAGTCCCCCTATAACATGCTTAGAGGCAGAATCCCCCCATAATACAATGAGTCCCCCTATAACATGCTGAGTGGCAGAATCCCCCCATAATACAATGGGTCCCCCTATAACATGCTGAGGGCAGAATCCCCCCATAATACAATGAGTCCCCCTATAACATGCTGAGGGCAGAATCCCCCCATAATACAATGAGTCCCCCTATAACATGCTGAGGGCAGAATCCCCCCATAATACAATGAGTCCCCCTATAACATGCTGAGGGCAGAATCCCCCCATAATATAATGAGTCCCCCTATAACATGCTTAGAGGCAGAATCCCCCCATAATATAATGAGTCCCCCTATAACATGCTTAGAGGCAGAGTCCCCTCATAATACAATGGGTCCCCCTATAACATGCTGAGGGCAGAATCCCCCCATAATACAATGAGTCCCCCTATAACATGCTGAGGGCAGAATACCCACATTATACAATGAGTCCCCCTATAACATGCTGGGGGCAGAATCCCCCCATAATACAATGAGTCCCCCTATAACATACTGAGGGCAGAATCCCCCCATAATACAATGAGTCCCCCTATAACATACTGAGGGCAGAATCCCCCCATAATACAAGGAGTCCCCCTATAACATGCTGAGGGCAGAATTCCCCCATAATACAATGAGTCCCCCTATAACATGCTGGGGGCAGAATCCCCCCATAATACAATGAGTCCCCCTATAACATACTGAGGGCAGAATCCCCCCATAATACAATGAGTCCCCCTATAACATACTGAGGGCAGAATCCCCCCATAATACAAGGAGTCCCCCTATAACATGCTGAGGGCAGAATTCCCCCATAATACAATGAGTCCCCCTATAACATGCTGGGGGCAGAATCCCCCCATAATACAATGAGTCCCCCTATAACATACTGAGGGCAGAATCCCCCCATAATACAATGAGTCCCCCTATAACATGCTGAGGGCAGAATACCCACATTATACAATGAGTCCCCCTATAACATGCTGAGGGCAGAATTCCCCCATAATACAATGAGTCCCCCTATAACATGCTGAGGGCAGAGTCCCCCCATAATACAATGAGTCCCCCTATAACATGCTGAGGGCAGAATCCCCCCATAATACAATGAGTCCCCCTATAACATGCTGAGGGCAGAATCCCCCCATAATACAATGAGTCCCCCTATAACATGCTGAGGGCAGAATCCCCCCATAATGCAATGAGTCCCCCTATAACATGCTGAGGGCAGAATCCCCCCATAATACAATGAGTCCCCCTATAACATGCTGAGGGCAGAATCCCCCCATAATACAATGAGTCCCCCTATAACATGCTGAGGGCAGAATCCCCCCATAATACAATGAGTCCCCCTATAACATGCTGAGGGCAGAATCCCCCCATAATACAATGAGTCCCCCTATAACATGCTGAGGGCAGAATCCCCCCATAATACAATGAGTCCCCCTATAACATGCTGAGTGGCAGAATCCCCCCATAATACAATGAGTCCCCCTATAACATGCTTAGAGGCAGAGTCCCCCCATAATACAATGAGTCCCCCTATAACATGCTGAGGGCAGAATCCCCCCATAATACAATGAGTCCCCCTATAACATGCTGAGGGCAGAATCCCCCCATAATACAATGAGTCCCCCTATAACATGCTGAGGGCAGAATCCCCCCATAATACAATGAGTCCCCCTATAACATGCTGAGGGCAGAATCCCCCCATTATACAATGAGTCCCCCTATAACATGCTGAGGGCAGAGTCCCCCCATAATACAATGAGTCCCCCTATAACATGCTGAGGGGAGAATCCCCCGATAATACAATGAGTCCCCCTATAACATGCTGAGGGCAGAATCCCCCCATAATACAATGGGTCCCCCTATAACATGCTGAGGGCAGAATCCCCCCATAATACAATGAGTCCCCCTATAACATGCTGAGGGCAGAATCCCCCCATAATACAATGAGTCCCCCTATAACATGCTGAGGGCAGAATCCCCCCATAATACAATGAGTCCCCCATTAACATGCTGAGGGCAGAATCCCCCCATAATACAATGGGTCCCCCTATAACATGCTGAGGGCAGAATCCCCCCATAATACAATGAGTCCCCCTATAACATGCTGAGTGGCAGAATCCTCCCATAATACAATGAGTCCCCTTATAACATGCTGAGGGCAGAATCCCCCCATAATACAATGAGTCCCCCTATAACATGCTGAGTGGCAGAATCCCCCCATAATACAATGAGTCCCCCTATAACATGCTGAGGGCAGAATCCCCCCATAATACAATGAGTCCCCCTATAACATGCTGAGGGCAGAATCCCCCCATAATACAATGGGTCCCCCTATAACATGCTGAGGGCAGAATCCCCCCATAATACAATGGGTCCCCCTATAACATGCTGAGGGCAGAATCCCCCCATAATACAATGAGTCCCCCTATAACATGCTTAGAGGCAGAGTCCCCCCATAATACAATGAGTCCCCCTATAACATGCTGAGGGCAGAATCCCCCCATAATACAATGAGTCCCCCTATAACATGCTGAGGGCAGAATCCCCCCATAATACAATGAGTCCCCCTATAACATGCTGAGGGCAGAATCCCCCCATAATACGAGTCCCCCTATAACATGCTGAAGGGCAGAATAACCCCATAACACAATGAGACCCCCTATAACATGCTGAGGGCAGAATCCCCCCATAATACAATGAGTCCCCCTATAACATGCTGAGTGGCAGAATCCCCCCATAATACAATGAGTCCCCCTATAACATGCTGAGTGACAGAATCCCCCATAATACAATGAGTCCCCCTATAACATGCTGAGGGGAGAATCCCCCCATAATACAATGGGTCCCCCTATAACATGCTGAGGGCAGAATCCCCCCATAATACAATGGGTCCCCCTATAACATGCTGAGGACAGAATCCCCCCATAATACAATGAGTCCCCCTATATTATGTTGAGGGCAGAATCCCCCCATAATACAATGAGTCCCCCTATAACATGCTGAGGGCAGAATCCCCCCATAATACAATGAGTCCCCCTATAACATACTGAGTGGCAGAATCCCCCCTTAATACAATGAGTCCCCCTATAACATGCTGAGGGGAGAATCCCCCCATAATACAATGAGTCCCCCTATAACATGCTGAGGGCAGAATCCCCCCATAATACATTGAGTCCCCATATAACATGCTGAGGGCAGAATCCCCCCATAATACAATGAGTCCCCCTATAACATGCTGAGGGGAGAATCCCCCCATAATACAATGGGTCCCCCTATAACATGCTGAGGGCAGAATCCCCCCATAATACAATGAGTCCCCCTATAACATGCTTAGAGGCAGAGTCCCCCCATAATACAATGAGTCCCCCTATAACATACTGAGGGCAGAATCCCCCCATAATACAATGAGTCCCCCTATAACATGCTGAGGGCAGAATCCCCCCATAATACAATGAGTCCCCCTATAACATGTTGAGGGCAGAATCCCCCCATAATACAATGAGTCCCCCTATAACATGTTGAGGGCAGAATCCCCCCATAATACAATGAGTCCCCCTATAACATGCTGAGGGCAGAATCCCCCCATAATACAATGAGTCCCCCTATAACATGCTGAGGGCAGAATCCCCCCATAATACAATGAGTCCCCCTATAACATGCTGAGGGGAGAATCCCCCCATAATACAATGAGTCCCCCTATAACATGCTGAGTGGCAGAATCCCCCCATAATACAATGAGTCCCCCTATAACATGCTGAGGGCAGAATCCCCCCATAATACAATGAGTCCCCCTATAACATGCTGAGGGCAGAATCCCCCCATAATACAATGAGTCCCCCTATAACATGCTGAGGGCAGAATCCCCCCATAATACAATGAGACCCCCTGTAACATACTGAGGGCAGAATCCCCCCATAATACAATGAGTCCCCCTATAACATGCTGAGGGCAGAATCCCCCCATAATACAATGAGTCCCCCTATAACATGCTGAGGGGAGAATCCCCCCATAATAAAATGAGTCCCCCTATAACATGCTGAGGGCAGAATCCCCCCATAATGCAATGAGTCCCCCTATAACATGCTGAGTGGCAGAATCCCCCCATAATACAATGAGTCCCCCTATAACATGCTTAGAGGCAGAGTCCCCCCATAATACAATGAGTCCCCCTATAACATGCTGAGTGGCAGAATCCCCCCATAATACAATGAGTCCCCCTATAACATGCTTAGAGGCAGAGTCCCCCCATAATACAATGAGTCCCCCTATAACATGCTGAGGGGAGAATCCCCCCATAATACAATGAGTCCCCCTATAACATGCTGAGGGCAGAATCCCCCCATAATACAATGAGTCCCCCTATAACATGCTGAGTGGCAGAATCCCCCCATAATACAATGAGTCCCCCTATAACATGCTGAGGGCAGAATCCCCCCATAATACAATGAGTCCCCCTATAACATGCTGAGGGCAGAATCCCCCCATAATACAATGAGTCCCCCTATAACATGCTGAGGGGAGAATCCCCCCATAATACAATGAGTCCCCCTATAACATGCTGAGGGCAGAATCCCCCCATAATACAATGAGTCCCCCTATAACATGTTGAGGGCAGAATCCCCCCATAATACAATGAGTCCCCCTATAACATGCTGAGGGCAGAATCCCCCCATAATACAAAGAGTCCCCCTATAACATGCTGAGGGCAGAATCCCCCCATAATACAATGAGTCCCCCTATAACATGCTTAGAGGCAGAGTCCCCTCATAATACAATGGGTCCCCCTATAACATGCTGAGGGCAGAATCCCCCCATAATACAATGAGTCCCCCTATAACATGCTGAGGGCAGAATCCCCCCATAATACAATGAGTCCCCCTATAACATGTTGAGGGCAGAATCCCCCCATAATACAATGAGTCCCCCTATAACATGCTGAGGGCAGAATCCCCCCATAATACAATGAGTCCCCCTATAACATGCTGAGGGGAGAATCCCCCCATAATACAATGAGTCCCCCTATAACATGCTAAGTGACGGAATCCCCCAATAATACAATGAGTCCCCCTATAACATGCTGAGGGCAGAATCCCCCCATAATACAATGAGACCCCCTATAACATGCTGAGTGGCAGAATCCCCCCATAATACAATGAGTCCCCCTATAACATGCTGAGTGGCAGAATCCCCCCATAATACAATGAGTCCCCCTATAACATGCTGAGGGCAGAATCCCCCCATAATACAATGAGTCCCCCTATAACATGTTGAGGGCAGAATCCCCCCATAATACAATGAGTCCCCCTATAACATGCTGAGGGCAGAATCCCCCCATAATACAATGAGTCCCCCTATAACATGTTGAGGGCAGAATCCCCCCATAATACAATGAGTCCCCCTATAACATGCTGAGGGTAGAATCCCCCCATAATACAATGAGTCCCCCTATAACATGCTGAGGGCAGAATCCCCCCATAATACAATGAGTCCCCCTATAACATGCTTAGAGGCAGAGTCCCCTCATAATACAATGGGTCCCCCTATAACATGCTGAGGGCAGAATCCCCCCATAATACAATGAGTCCCCCTATAACATGCTGAGGGCAGAATCCCCCCATAATACAATGAGTCCCCCTATAACATGTTGAGGGCAGAATCCCCCCATAATACAATGAGTCCCCCTATAACATGCTGAGGGCAGAATCCCCCCATAATACAATGAGTCCCCCTATAACATGCTGAGGGGAGAATCCCCCCATAATACAATGAGTCCCCCTATAACATGCTGAGTGGCAGAATCCCCCCATAATACAATGAGTCCCCCTATAACATGCTGAGTGGCAGAATCCCCCCATAATACAATGAGTCCCCCTATAACATGCTGAGGGCAGAATCCCCCCATAATACAATGAGTCCCCCTATAACATGTTGAGGGCAGAATCCCCCCATAATACAATGAGTCCCCCTATAACATGTTGAGGGCAGAATCCCCCCATAATACAATGAGTCCCCCTATAACATGCTGAGGGCAGAATCCCTCCATAATACAATGAGTCCCCCTATAAGATGCTGAGGGCAGAATCCCCCCATAATACAATGAGTCCCCCTATAACATGCTGAGGGCAGAATCCCCCCATAATACAATGAGTCCCCCTATAACATGCTGAGGGCAGAATCCCCCATAATACAATGAGTCCCCCTATAACATGCTGAGGGCAGAATCCCCCCATAATACAATGAGTCCCCCTATAACATGCTGAGGGGAAAATCCCTCCATAATACAATGAGTCCCCCTATAAGATGCTGAGGGCAGAATCCCCCCATAATACAATGAGTCCCCCTATAACATGCTGAGGGCAGAATCCCCCCATAATACAATGAGTCCCCCTATAACATGCTGAGGGCAGAATCCCCCATAATACAATGAGTCCCCCTATAACATGCTGAGGGCAGAATCCCCCCATAATACAATGAGTCCCCCTATAACATGCTGAGTGGCAGAATCCCCCCATAATACAATGAGTCCCCCTATAACATGCTGAGTGGCAGAATCCCCCCATAATACAATGAGTCCCCCTATAACATGCTGAGGGCAGAATCCCCCCATAATACAATGAGTCCCCCTATAACATGCTGAGGGCAGAATCCCCCATAATACAATGAGTCCCCCTATAACATGCTGAGGGCAGAATCCCCCCATAATACAATGAGTCCCCCTATAACATGCTGAGGGCAGAATCCCCCATAATACAATGAGTCCCCCTATAACATGCTGAGGGCAGAATCCCCCCATAAAACAATGAGTCCCCCTATAACATGCTGAGGGCAGAATCCCCCATAATACAACGAGTCCCCCTATAACATGCTGAGGAGAAAATCCCCCCATAATACAATGAGTCCCCCTATAACATGCTGAGGGCAGAATCCCCCCATAATACAATGAGTCCCCCTATAACATGCTGAGTGGCAGAATCCCCCCATAATACAATGAGTCCCCCTATAACATGCTGAGGGCAGAATCCCCCCATAATACAATGAGTCCCCCTATAACATGCTGAGTGGCAGAATCCCCCCATAATACAATGAGTCCCCCTATAACATGCTGAGGGCAGAATCCCCCCATAATACAATGAGTCCCCCTATAACATGCTGAGGGCAGAATCCCCCCCATAATACAATGAGTACCCCTATAACATGCTGAGGGCAGAATCCCCCCATAATACAATGAGTCCCCCTATAACATGCTGAGGGGAGAATCCCCCCATAATACAATGAGTCCCCCTATAACATGCTGAGGGGAGAATCCCCCCATAATACAATGAGTCCCCCTATAACATGCTGAGGGCAGAATCCCCCGATAATACAATGAGTCCCCCTATAACATGCTGAGGGCAGAATCCCCCCATAATACAATGAGTCCCCCTATAACATGCTGAGGGGAGAATCCCCCCATAATACAATGAGTCCCCCTATAACATGCTGAGGGGAGAATCCCCCGATAATACAATGAGTCCCCCTATAACATGCTGAGGGCAGAATCCCCCCATAATACAATGAGTCCCCCTATAACATGCTGAGGGCAGAATCCCCCCATAATACAATGAGTCCCCCTATAACATGCTGAGGGCAGAATCCCCCCATAATACAATGAGTCCCCCTATAACATGCTGAGGGCAGAATCCCCCCATTATACAATGAGTCCCCCTATAACATGCTGAGGGCAGAGTCCCCCCATAATACAATGAGTCCCCCTATAACATGCTGAGGGGAGAATCCCCCGATAATACAATGAGTCCCCCTATAACATGCTGAGGGCAGAATCCCCCCATAATACAATGAGTCCCCCTATAACATGCTGAGGGGAGAATCCCCCCATAATACAATGAGTCCCCCTATAACATGCTGAGTGGCAGAGTCCCCCCATAATACAATGAGTCCCCCTATAACATGCTGAGGGCAGAATCCTCCCATAATACAATGAGTCCCCCTATAACATGCTGAGTGGCAGAATCCCCCCATAATACAATGAGTCCCCCTATAACATGCTGAGGGCAGAATCCCCCCATAATACAATGAGTCCCCCTATAACATGCTGAGGGCAGAATCCCCCCATAATACAATGAGTCCCCCTATAACATGCTGAGGGCAGAATCCCCCCATAATACAATGAGTCCCCCTATAACATGCTGAGGGCAGAATCCCCCCATAATACAATGAGTCCCCCTATAACATGCTGAGTGGCAGAATCCCCCCATAATACAATGAGTCCCCCTATAATATGCTGAGGGGAGAATCCCCCCATAATACAATGAGTCCCCCTATAACATGCTGAGGGCAGAATCCCCCCATAATACAATGAGTCCCCCTATAACATGCTGAGGGCAGAATCCCCCCATAATACAATGAGTCCCCCTATAACATGCTGAGGGCAGAATCCCCCCATAATACAATGAGTCCCCCTATAACATGCTGAGGGCAGAATCCCCCCAAAATACAATGAGTCCTCCTATAACATGCTGAGGGCAGAATCCCCCCATAATACATTGAGTCCCCCTATAACATGCTGAGGGGAGAATCCCCCCATAATACAATGAGTCCCCCTATAACATGCTGAGGGCAGAATCCCCCCCATAATACAATGAGTCCCCCTATAACATGCTGAGTGGCAGTATCCCCCCATAATACAAGAGTCCCCCTATAACATGCTGAGGGCAGAATCCCCCCATAATACAATGAGTCCCCCTATAACATGCTGAGTGGCAGAATCCCCCCATAATACAATGAGTCCCCCTATAACATGCTGAGGGCAGAATCCCCCCATAATACAATGAGTCCCCCTATAACACGCTGAGTGCAGAATCCCCCCATAATACAATGAGTCCCCCTATAACATGCTGAGGGCAGAATCCCCCCATAATACAATGAGTCCCCCTATAACATGCTGAGGGCAGAATCCCCCCATAATACAATGAGTCCCCCTATAACATGCTGAGGGCAGAATCCCCCCATAATACAATGAGTCCCCCTATAACATGCTTAGAGGCAGAGTCCCCTCATAATACAATGGGTCCCCCTATAACAAGCTGAGGGCACTATCCCCCCATAATACAATGAGTCCCCCTATAACATGCTTAGAGGCAGAGTCCCCTCATAATACAATGGGTCCCCCTATAACACGCTGAGGGCAGAATCCCCCCATAATACAATGAGTCCCCCTATAACATGCTGAGGGCAGAATCCCCCCATAATACAATGAGTCCCCCTATAACATGCTGAGTGGCACAATCCCCCCATAATACAAGAGTCCCCCTATAACATGCTGAGGGCAGAATCCCCCCATAATACAATGAGTCCCCCTATAACATGCTGAGGGCAGAATCCCCCCATAATACAATGAGTCCCCCTATAACATGCTTAGAGGCAGAGTCCCCTCATAATACAATGGGTCCCCCTATAACATGCTGAGGGCACTATCCCCCCATAATACAATGAGTCCCCCTATAACATGCTTAGAGGCAGAGTCCCCTCATAATACAATGGGTCCCCCTATAACACGCTGAGGGCAGAATCCCCCCATAATACAATGAGTCCCCCTATAACATGCTGAGTGGCAGAATCCCCCCATAATACAATGAGTCCCCCTATAACATGCTGAGTGGCACAATCCCCCCATAATACAAGAGTCCCCCTATAACATGCTGAGGGCAGAATCCCCCCATAATACAATGAGTCCCCCTATAACATGCTGAGGGCAGAATCCCCCCATAATACAATGAGTCCCCCTATAACATGCTGAGGGCAGAATCCCCCCATAATACAATGAGTCCCCCTATAACACGCTGAGGGCAGAATCCCCCCATAATACAATGAGTCCCCCCATAACATGCTGAGGGCAGAATCCCCCCATAATACAATGAGTCCCCCTATAACATGCTGAGTGGCACAATCCCCCCATAATACAAGAGTCCCCCTATAACATGCTGAGGGCAGAATCCCCCCATAATACAATGAGTCCCCCTATAACATGCTGAGGGCAGAATCCCCCCATAATACAATGAGTCCCCCTATAACATGCTTAGAGGCAGAGTCCCCTCATAATACAATGGGTCCCCCTATAACACGCTGAGGGCAGAATCCCCCCATAATACAATGAGTCCCCCTATAACATGCTGAGGGCAGAATCCTCCCATAATACAATGAGTCCCCCTATAACATGCTGAGGAGAGAATCCCCCCATAATACAATGAGTCCCCCTATAACACGCTGAGGGCAGAATCCCCCCATAATACAATGAGTCCCCCTATAACATGCTGAGGAGAGAATCCCCCCATAATACAATGAGTTCCCCTATAACACGCTGAGGGCAGAATCCCCCCATAATACAATGAGTCCCCCTATAACATGCTGAGGGCAGAATCCCCCCCATAATACAATGAGTCCCCCTATAACATGCTGAGGGGAGAATCCCCCCATAATACAATGAGTCCTCCTATAACATGCTGAGGGCAGAATCCCCCCATAATACAATGAGACCCCCTATAACATGCTGAGGGCAGAATCCCCCCATAATACAATGAGACCCCCTATAACATGCTGAGGGCAGAATCCCCCCATAATACAATGAGTCCCCCTATAACATGCTGAGGGCAGAATCCCCCCATAATACAATGAGTCCCCCTATAACATGCTGAGGGCAGAATCCCCCCATCACTCATGATGACCATTGTGTTTCTATAGTGTTACGTGTTGGGACAGCAGAACCAGCTTTGGGCCAGTACCAGGGCCCGGCATGCTTATGGGCCCATTTAGCAGTGGATTGGGCTGCAGAATGATTCTTTGGTGGTTGGGATCAGGAGTCCCTATACGATGGAGAAGGTGACAAGGAATCATGGGAAATTCATTAGGATGAACGGCAGGAGCAGTGGGCTCTTCAGTGTAGAACACATACTGCAAAGGGGCCCACAGAGACTCCCTTACCCCCGGGCCCCTATAAGCTCTGTGCTGGCCTCTGCCTAGGGAAGGGTTACAGGTCAGTCTATGCGGAGGCGAGGACTGGGAAGGGGTGAGTAACCTTTGGTGATCTGGGGGGCATCCCCAATCAGGGACCAAAGCCCAGGATTGTTAGGGAATTAGATTAATAAATATGTTAATTAAAGTGGACCAACACCCATTATTATCCAAATAGTCTTTGGTCAGCACTATAGTCAGCATGGGGGTCACCCCGATTGCCACCCCCTTCAAGCCCAATTTTACTTACCTGTACGGTGCCCCCAAGTGAAATCCAGCCCCACATTAAGCCCTGGCAGTCACATGGTCCAGACACTTTCCAAAGTCTTGTGGATCACATGACTGCTGGCAGCCAATTGCAGGGCTGGATTTCGCCATGGTAATGGGGAGCGGGGGGTGGGATGGAGGGTGGATGGTAAGTATGGGGAGCAGATCACAGCAAGCAGCATGGTTCTGCTGAGATTTGTAGTTCCTCCTCAGCACGTGCACCCAATGGGTCGGCCACAAGGGGTTAAGGCAAGCTGCGATGGAGCAGAGTGAGCAGCATGATTCTGCTGGGACTTGCAGTTCCTCCTCAGCACGTGCATCACATGGGCCGGTCACAAGGGGTTAAGGCAAGCTGCGATGGAGCAGAGTGAGCAGCATGATTCTGCTGGGACTTGCAGTTCCTCCTCAGCACGTGCATCACATGGGCCGGCCACAAGGGGTTAAGGCAAGCTGCGATCGAAGGATGGGAGGCCGGGAGAATAAGATATCATGTCCTGCTGTCTGCTCCATGTCAGCTTCTCACATTCTCCCTCTAATGCTTCATCAAATGGAAGCTCGCCTGCAGCTCGCCAAGCCGCCAGTTCAGCCAGAGTTCAGCCCCTTCCAGCGCTTCTCGCCCGCCGCCCGGCCTCTGCTTTCTATTCCAGGCACTCTGTAAAACAGCATCTAGGGTTTCATGTGCAGAGGATGCTCTCCCAGAGCGTCGTTATCATGGCGCAGGAGAGCAACCCCCGGCCTGCCAGAGCCTCACCGGGCCCGACAATGTCCCCCGTATCCGGAACTTGTCAGCCAGTGCCTCACCGGGCAAGACAATGTCCCTTGTACCCGAAACGTGCCTGCTAGAGCCTTACCGGACACGACAATGTCCCCCATATCCGAAACTTGTCGGCCAGAGCCTCACCGGGCAAGAAAACGTCCCTTGTACCCGAAATGTGCCTACTAGTGCCTTACCGGGCACGACAATGTCCCCCGTATCCGAAACGTGCTGGCCAGAGCCTCACCGGGCTCGACAATGTCCCCCGTATCCGAAACTTGTCGGCCAGAGCCTCACCGGGCAAGACAATGTCCCTTGTACCAGAAACGTGCCTACTAGAGCCTTACCGGGCACGACAATGTCCCCCGTATCCGAAACGTGCCAAGCAGAGCCTCACCGGGCAAGACAACGTCCCTTGTACCCGAAATGTGCCTACTAGTGCCTTACCGGGCACGACAATGTCCCCCGTATCCGAAACGTGCCGACCAGAGCCTCACCGGGCTCGACAATGTCCCCCATATCCGAAACTTGTCGGCCAGAGCCTCACCGGGCAAGACAATGTCCCTTGTAACCGAAACGTGCGGGCAAGACAATACCCCCGTACCTGAAACGTGCCGACCAAAGCCACACAGGGCCGACAATGTCCCCTGTACTCGAAACATGCCGGCCAGAGCTTTACCAGCCTCGACAATGTCCCCCGTACCCAAAATGTGCCGGCCAGAGCCTCACCGGGCATGACATTGCCCCCGTACCCGAAACATGCCGGACAGAGCCACACCGGGCCCGACAATGTCCCCCGTACCCAAAATGTGCCGGCCAGAGCCTCACCGGGCATGACATTGCCCCCGTACCCGAAACATGCCGGACAGAGGCACACCGGGCCCGACAATGTCCCCTGTACCTGAAACATGCCGGCCAGAGCCACACCGGCCCCAACAATGTCACCCGCATCCAAAACATGTCGGCCAGAGCCTCACCGGGCATGACATTGCCCCCTGTACCTGAAACGTGCCGACCAAAGCCACACTGGGCCCGACAATGTCCCCTGTACTCGAAACATGCCGACCAGAGCTTTACCAGCCTCGACAATGTCCCCCGTACCCGAAATGTGCTGGCCAGAGCCTCATCGGGCCCAACAATGTCCCCTGTACTCGAAACATGCCGACCAGAGCTTTACCAGTCTCGACAATGTCCCCCATACCCGAAAAGTGCCGGCCAGAGCCTCATCGGGCCCAACAATGTCCCCCGTACCAGAAACGTGCCGACCAGAGCCACACCGGGCACGGCAATGTCCCCATGTAACCGAAACGTGCCAGCTAGAGCCACACTGGCCCCGACAATGTCTCTCGTACCCAAAACATGATGGCCATAGCCACACCGGGCGTGACAATGTCCTCTGTACCCGAAATGTGCCGGCCAGAGCCCCACCAGCCCCGACAATGTCCCCTGTACCCGAAACATGGCGGCCAGAGCCTCACCGGCCACGACAATGCCCCCCATACCCGGATCGTGCCGGCCTTAACCACACCGGCCCCGACAATGTCCCCTGTAACCGAAACGTGCCAACCAGAGCCTCACCGGTCCTGGCAATGTCCCCTGTACCTGGAACGTACCAGCCAGAGCAACACTGGCACCGACAATGTCCCCTGTATCTGAAACATGATGGCCATAGCCACACGGGGCGTGACAATGTCCTCTGTACCCGAAATGTGCTGGCCAGAGCCCCACCAGCCCCGACAATGTCCCCTGTACCCGAAACATGGCAGCCAGAGCCTCACCGGCCACGACAATGCCCCCCATACCCGGATCGTGCCGGCCTTAACCACACCGGCCCCGACAATGTCCCCTGTAACCGAAACGTGCTGGCCAGAGCCTCACCGGTCCTGGCAATGTCCCCTGTACCTGGAACGTACCAGCCAGAGCAACACTGGCCCCGACAATGTCCCCTGTACCTGAAACATGATGGCCATAGCCACACGGGGCGTGACAATGTCCTCTGTACCCGAAATGTGCCGGCCAGAGCCCCACCAGCCCCGACAATGTCCCCTGTACCCGAAACATGGCAGCCAGAGCCTCACCGGCCACGACAATGCCCCCCATACCCGGATCGTGCTGGCCTTAACCACACCGGCCCCGACAATGTCCCCTGTAACCGAAACGTGCCAACCAGAGCCTCACCGGTCCTGGCAATGTCCCCTGTACCTGGAACGTACCAGCCAGAGCAACACTGGCCCCGACAATGTCCCCTGTACCTGAAACATGATGGCCATAGCCACACGGGGCGTGACAATGTCCTCTGTACCCGAAATGTGCCGGCCAGAGCCCCACCAGCCCCGACAATGTCCCCTGTACCCGAAACATGGCAGCCAGAGCCTCACCGGCCACGACAATGCCCCCCATACCCGGATCGTGCTGGCCTTAACCACACCGGCCCCGACAATGTCCCCTGTAACCGAAACGTGCCAACCAGAGCCTCACCGGTCCTGGCAATGTCCCCTGTACCTGGAACGTACCAGCCAGAGCCACACTGGCCCCGGCAATATCCCCTGTACCCGAAACGTGCCAACCAGAGCCTCACCGGTCCTGGCAATGTCCCCTGTACCCGAAACGTGCTGGCCAGAGCCATCCTGGCCCCGACAATATCCCCTGTACCCGAAATGTACTTGACAGAGCCACACCGGCCCCGAAAATGTCCCCTGTACCCGAAACGTGCCGGACAGAACCACACCGGTCAAGACAATATCCCCTGTACCCGAAGCGTGCTGGCCAAAGCCACACCCCGCCCGATAATGTCCCCTGTACCCGAAACATCCCGACCCGAGCCTCACTGGCCCCAACAATGTCCCCTGTACCAGAAACGTGCCAGCCATAGCCACACCGGCCCCGACAATGTCCTCCATACCCGAATCGTACCGGCCATAGCCACCCCAGCCCCGACAATGTTCTCCGTACCTGAAATGTGCCAACCAGAGCCTCACCAGCCCCAGCAATGTCTCCTGTACCTGGAACGTACCCGCCAGAGCAACACTGGCCCCGACAATATCCCCTGTACCCGAATCGTGCTGGCCAGAGCCACACTGGCCCCGACAATATCCCCTGTACCTAAAACGTGCCGGCTAGAGCCACACCGGGCCCAATAATGTCCCCCGTACCCGAAACGTGCCAGCTAGAGCCACACTGGCCCCCGAAAATATCCCCTGTACTTGAAACATGCTGGCCAGAGCCACCCCAGCCACGACAATGCCCCCTGTACCTGAAACATGCCTGCCAGAGCCTCACTAGCCACGACAATGCTCCCTGTACCCGAAATGTACTTGACAGAGCCACACTGGCCCTGACAATGTCCCCTGTACCCGAAACATGCTGACCAGAGCCCCGCCAGCCCGACAATGTTCCCTGTACCCGAAATGTGCCAGCCAAAGCCACACCGGGTCCGATAATGTCTACTGTACCCGAAACGTGCTTACCCGAGCCTCACCGGCCCTGACAATGCCCCCTGTACCTGAAACAAGCCAGCCAGAGCCATACCGGCACCGACAATGTCCCCTGTACCCGAAATGTGCTGACCAGAGCCACACTGGCCCTGACAATGTCCCCTGTACCCGAAACATGCTGACCAGAGCCACACTGGCCCTGACAATGTCCCCTGTACCCGAAACATGCCAGCCAGAGCCACACCGGCACTGACAGTGACCCCTGTACCCGAAACGTGCTGACCAGAGCCACACCGCCCTGATAATGCCCCCTGTACCTGAAACAAGCCAGCCAGAGCCACACCGGCCCCAACATTGTCCCCTGTACCTGAAACATGCCGGCCAGAGCCACACCAGCCACGCCAATGTCCCCTGTACCTGAAACGTGTCGGCCAGAGACACACCGGCACCAACAATGTGCCCTGTACCTGAAACCTGCCAACCAGAGCCTCACCGGCCCCAACAATGTGCCCTGTACCTGAAACGTGCCGGACAGAGCCACACCGGCCCCAACAATATCCCCTGTACCTGAAACGTGTCGGCCAGAGCCACACCAGCCACGACAATTTCCCCTGTACCTCAAACATGCTGATGAGAGCCACACTGGCCCCGACAATGTCCCCTGTACCCGAAACTTGCTGGCCAGAGCTTTACCAGCCCCGACAATGTCCCCTGTACCTGAAACGTGCCAATCAGAGCCTCACCGGCCAGAGCCTCACCGGCCCCAACAATGTCCCCTGTACCTGAAACATGCTGATCAGAGTCACACCAGCCATGACAATGTCCCCTGTACCTGAAACGTGCGTGCAGAGACACACCAGCTCCGACAATATCCCCTGTACCCGAAACGTGCTGACCAGAGCCACACTGGCCCAGACAATGTCCCCTGTACCCGAAACGTGCCAACCAGAGCCTAACCGGCCCCAACAATGTCCCCTGTACCTGAAACATGCCGGCCAGAGCCACACCAGCCATGACAATGTCCCCTGTACCTGAAACGTGCGTGCCAGAGCCCCACCGGCCCCGACAATGTCCCCTGTACCCGAAACATGCCAACAAGAACCCCATTGGCACCGACAATGTTCCCTGTACCTAAAATGTGCCAGACAGAGCCCCACCGGCCCCGACAATGTCCCCTGTACCTGAAACATGCCAACAAGAACCCCATTGGCACCGACAATGTTCCCTGTACCTAAAATGTGCCAGACAGAGCCTCGCCGGCCCCGACAATGTCCCCCATACCCGAAACATGCCGGACAGAGCCTCACCGGCCCCGACAATGTCCCCCATACCCGAAACATGCCGGACAGAGCATCACCGGCACCGACAATGTCCCCCATACCCGAAACATGCCGGACAGAGCCTCACCAGCACAGACAATGTCCCCTGTACCTGAAACATGCCAACCAGAACCACACTGGCACGATAATGTCCCCTGTACCCGAAACATACCGACCAGAGCCTCACCGGCCCCGACAATGTCCCCCATACCCGAAACATGCCAACAAGAACCCCACTGGCACCGACAATGTCCCCTGTACCTAAAATGTACCGGCCAGAGCCTCACCAGCCGTGACAATGTCCCCCATACCCGAAACATGCCGGACAGAGCCTCACCGGCCCCGACAGAGCCTCACCGGCCCCAACAATGTCCCCTGTACCCGAAACATGCCGGACAGAGCCTCACCGGCCCCGACAATGTCCCCCATTCCCGAAACATGCCGGACAGAACCTCACCAGCCCCGACAATGTCCCCCATACCCGAAACATGCCGGACAGAGCCTCACCGGCCCCGACAGAGCCTCACCGGCCCCAACAATGTCCCCTGTACCCGAAACATGCCGGACAGAGCCTCACCGGCCCCGACAATGTCCCCCATTCCCGAAACATGCCGGACAGAGCCTCACCAGCACCGATAATGTCCCCTGTACCCGAAACATACCGACCAGAGCCTCACCAGCCCCGACAATGTCCCCCATACCCGAAACATGCCGGACAGAGCCTCACCAGCACCGACAATGTCCCCTGTACCTGAAACATGCCAACAAGAACCCCACTGGCACCGACAATGTCCCCTGTACCTAAAATGTGCCGGCCAGAGCCTCACCAGCCACGACAATGTCCCCCATACCCGAAACATGCCAGACAGAGCCGCACCGGCCCTGACAATGTCTCCCATACCCGAAACATGGCGGACAGAGCCTCACCGGCCCCGATAATATCCCCCATACCCGAAACATGGCGGACAGAGCCTCACTGGCCCCGACAATGTCCCCCATACCCGAAACATGGCGGACAGAGCCTCACCGGCCCCGACAATGTCCCCCATACCCGAAACATGCCGGACAGAGCCTCACCAGCCCCGACAATGTCCCCCATACCCAAAACATGCCGGACAGAGCCTCACCGACAATGTCCCCTGTGCCTGAAACATGCCAACAAGAACCCCACTGGCACCGACAATGTCCCCTGTACCTAAAATGTGCCGGCCAGAGCCTCACCAGCCATGACAATGTCCCCCATACCCGAAACATGCCGGACAGAGCCACACCGGCCCCGACATCGGCCTCTGTACCCGAAACATGCTGACCAGAGCTACATTGGCCAATCAGTGCGTCTAGCTAATCTGAATGGATTGAACGATGTTGACACATAATTGCCTCTAGCTGTGGGCGCGCCCCCTGCTGACCATTCAGGAAGGCCTGGTGTAGGTGTGCACCTAGCTAGAGGAGATATGATGGGGGCTCATGGAAGAGGTGAGTAGATCGAGCCATATGGGATACCCCATAAAGAGGTATACCAGCTCCCAAATGTCTTATAGCCTTGGGGGGTGTTGCTTCTCTTTAAAGAGGAACTACAGTCACATCAGCCAATACTTGCCACTTCCTCATACCCTTGTATGGCTGGCAACCATGTGACTACCAGCAAACCCAACTGGTCACATGGTTGGCAGCCACATAAGGAAATGGTAAGTTTTGGGCGGTACGGGTGGAAGGATGCCTCGCTGTGTAAAACCCCCCATACACTTACCTTGTTTTCCAGGCCAATGGCGCATGTGCGAGTCACGGCCACATTCCTGCTATCTCTCTAGCAGGGCACCAGGCATATGTGAATGGCCGGCGTGGGCACACTCCCTGTTAGAGGACCGGGAAGAGGTGAGTTGGTTTCGGTGATATGAGGGGTTTCACACAGCGGGGCATCCCCGATAGGGTACCAAAGCCCGGGATAGCCCGGGATAGTCAGAAGCCTGGGTTTTGGTCCAGGATCACCCCCCGCTCCTCAGTGTGTGACATAGTCCCTCCTCCAGGAGGCGTCCTGATGCCTCATCATGTGACACCTAGTGGGACATCCCATAATTCATTACAAAGCACAAGAGGGACAGTGGATAGTTAATCCCCCTCCACCCCAACAAAAGGAGCACCAATCAATATTGACGATAAAGAATAAATTTATTATAAAGAATGGAAACACACAAGACAATCACACTATACAAAACATTAAAAACCCTAAAACACAGGCAGACAATTATCTCTGGGCATCTATACATGTTAAAGGGACGGAACCCCCAGTATAGACGGTATTTGTGCCGACACAAAACGACACAAATTTACTATAAACCCGAAAACTGACTCAATCAAAATAAAGTGACCAATGCAACAATATTATTGTCAATTCATTAGAATACAAAATATATTAAATGAGAGCATACTATTAATCCAAACCCGTAACAAAGTTATTGTTCAATGACAAAGATACATTCAGATATATATATATATATGTGCTGGGAATCATGGACCTGAAAAGTGCAAACGGGAAGCCGCGCGCGCAGGTGCCTCCTGCTGCATCTTCACATCCATTATACCCAGGAATCCATGTGCTGCTATTTCTATGGCTTCACTTGATATTAATCCGTTATCGCTTGTTTGGCGCTTTCTCATAGCTCCTGTGTTGCTCCATAATTACTATTTGTTTGTATAACTATTCACACAGTTTATGTTTAAACAAATGTTTGCACATCATTGTTTATAAATCTCAGGTTTAGCACAAGTCACTTTAAAAGTAGAATATGTTACATTAATGAATTAGTATTGTGCCGGCGCAAAAATTACATTGAGGTGTCATATCCCCCGTCCCCCTATTTATTGCGGCAGACGTGCACCCATATATATAGCGTCTGAGGGGCCATATTCCTGCAGGAATTACTTTGCATATTTCATTGTGTCTATGACTTGGGCAGGCTGATTCATCACTAACGCCAGGTAGCGACAGATGAGCGTCTGTAGCGGCATTTCAGAGCGCCTGCTAGTAGTCGCTGTGCTCGGCCGTGGGTCGCTAGTTTATAGCGACGGGCAGGCTGATTCATCACTAACGCCAGGTAGCGACAGATGAGCGTCTGTAGCGGCATTTCAGAGCACCCGCTAGTAGTCGCTGTGCTCGGCCGTGGGTCGCTAGTTTATAGCGACGGGCAGGCTGATTCATCACTAACGCCAGGTAGCGACAGATGAGCGTCTGTAGCGGCATTTCAGAGCGCCCGCTAGTAGTCGCTGTGCTCGGCCGTGGGTCGCTAGTTTATAGCGACGGGCAGGCTGATTCATCACTAATGCCAGGTAGCGACAGATGAGCGTCTGTAGCAGCATTTCAGAGCGCCCGCTAGTAGTCGCTGTGCTTGGCCGTGGGTCGCTAGTTTATAGCGACGGGCAGGCTGATTCATCACTAACACCAGGTAGCGACAGATGAGCGTCTGTAGCAGCATTTCAGAGCGCCCGCTAGTAGTCGCTGTGCTCGGCCGTGGGTCGCTAGTTTATAGCGACGGGCAGGCTGAATCATCACTAACGCCAGGTAGCGACAGATGAGCGTCTGTAGCGGCATTTCAGAGCGCCCGCTAGTAGTCGCTGTGCTCGGCCATGGGTCGCTAGTTCATAGCGACTCAGTCGCTGTTCAGTAATGTTGAATACATTGTGATGAGTCGCTATTTGACCAGTACAGCGCTGTATGGGAGCGCATGTTAGTGACTACTCATAGCGACCGACTCACACCATATTCAGCAAAAAAACAGCCGCACAAATCTCTGGCGCTGAAAAATGCTTCTCTGAAGCCCAGAGCGCAGGAGGCTGTGTGATTAAAGTCTGTTTTTCAGCATCTATCCACCAGTAACAAAGCGAAAAAATATGGAATTACATTGTAACAACATTGTAACATGACACAATGGCAGAGCTGTGATGTCATTTCTGAGGAAATATATAAAACAGGAAAAAATTGTGAGAAAACTGCTTATTCAATGTCAGGAGACGTCACAGAATTATTTGAGATTTTTTGAAAAAAAAAAAACCCAGTTAAAAGAGAAGAAAAGGATCGTCCATTGAAATGTATGGGAGAGCGACAGGTAGCGAGAGGTAAGACGTGGCGCTGTGCAAGGCTGAACGCCGGCGCTGTTCGCTGAGGCTGTGATAATGATGAATCAGACGCTACATGGCGTTAACAGATTCTGCATGATAAATGTGTAATTGCTGCCGTGTCCGGCGTTCACCTGACGCTACCTGTCATTTACAAGGCGCTACCTGGCGCTACCTGTCATTTACAAGGCGCTACCTGGCGCTACCTGTCATTTACAAGGCGCTACCTGTCACTACCTGTCATTTACAAGGCGCTACCTGGCGCTACCTGTCATTTACAAGGCACTACCTGATGCTACCTGTCATTTACAAGGCGCTACCTGTCATTTACAAGGCGCTACCTGGCGCTACCTGTCATTTACAAGGCGCTACCTGCCACTACCTGTCATTTACAAGGCGCTACCTGTCGCTACCTGTCATTTACAAGGCACTACCTGACGCTACCTGTCATTTACAAGGCACTACCTGATGCTACCTGTCATTTACAAGGCGCTACCTGCCACTACCTGTCATTTACAAGGCACTACCTGATGCTACCTGTCATTTACAAGGCGCTACCTGCCGCTACCTGTCATTTACAATGCGCTACCTGACAATACCTGTCATTTACAAGGCACTACCTGACGCTACCTGTCATTTACAAGGCACTACCTGATGCTACCTGTCATTTACAAGGCGCAACCTGCCACTACCTGTCATTTACAATGCGCTACCTGACAATACCTGTCATTTACAAGGCACTACCTGATGCTACCTGTCATTTACAAGGCACTACCTGATGCTACCTGTCATTTACAAAGCACTACCTGATGCTACCTGTCATTTACAAGGCGCTACCTGCCACTACCTGTCATTTACAAGGTGCTACCTAGTGGCAGGTAGCGTCTTGTAAATGACAGGTAGGGTCAGGTAGTGCCTTGTAAATGACAGGTAGCGACAGGTAGCGCCTTGTAAATGACAGGTAGCGTCTTGTAAATGACAGGTAGCGGCAGGTAGTGCCTTGTAAATGACAGGTAGCGTCAGGTAGCGCCTTGTAAATGACAGGTAGCGTCAGGTAGTGCCTACCTGCCGCTACCTGTCATTTACAAGACGCTACCTGTCATTTACAAGGCGCTACCTGTCGCTACCTGTCATTTACAAGGCACTACCTGACCCTACCTGTCATTTACAAGACGCTACCTGCCACTACCTGTCATTTACAAGGCGCTACCTGACGCTACCTGTCATTTACAAGACACTACCTGTCATTTACAAGGCGCTACCTGTCGCTACCTGTCATTTACAGTGCACTACCTGACCCTACCTGTCATTTACAAGACGCTACCTGCCACTACCTGTCATTTACAAGGCGCTACCTGACCCTACCTGTCATTTACAAGACGCTACCTGCCACTACCTGTCATTTACAAGGCGCTACCTGACGCTACCTGTCATTTACAAGGCATTACCTGACGCTACCTGTCATTTACAAGACACTACCTGCCACTACCTGTCATTTACAAGACACTACCTGCCACTACCTGTCATTTACAAGGCACTACCTGATGCTACCTGTCATTTACAAGGCGCTACCTGCCGCTACCTGTCATTTACAAGGCGCTACCTGTCATTTACAAGACGCTACTTGTCATTTACAAGGCGCTACCTGTCATTTACAAGGCGCTACCTGTCATTTACAAGGCTCTACCTGTCATTTCCAAGGCACAGGCACATAATATCAGTTGTCTGTTGCTCCTGATTTGTGGGGGATGCGGCAGTTGGGCCACTTTCCCTCTTGTGTTTGTGTCGCATAAGCCGAGGACGAATTAAAGAGACGGTAACAATTACTGGACCGTGAAGTACAGCAGCACAACCGCTGCACAAGTATTGAGATGCAGAGGAGACACCTGCGCACGCGGCCGCCCGAGCCGCTTCAATAATTCATTACAGCAATCTGACCACTGAGGCCCCGCAGCCATAATGTGACACTCGTCTGATGCTGCAGGAGCTGTAGCAGGGCGTTTCCAGCAAGCGTGACATTCACTGATACAATCAAAGATCTGCTCACTGCCGGGATCACAGGGAATCAGCCCCACGATGGATTGCAAGAGTCGCAGAACGGGAGAGGTGGATGAGAGGAGCATCTCTGGAGCAGTAAGAGGAGAGGTGGGTGAGAGGAGCATCTCTGGAGCAGTAAGAGGAGAGGTGGATGAGAGGAGCATCTCTGGAGCAGTAAGAGGAGAGGTGGATGAGAGGAGCATCTCTGGAGCAATAAGAGGAGAGTTGGATGAGAGGAGCATCTCTGGAGCAATAAGAGGAGAGATGGATGAGAGGAGCATCTCTGGAGCAATAAGAGGAGAGATGGATGAGAGGAGCATCTCTGGAGCAATGAGAGGAGAGGTGGATGAGAGGAGCATCTCTGGAGCAGTAAGAGGAGAGGTGGATGAGAGGAGCATCTCTGGAGCAGTAAGAGGAGAGGTGGATGAGAGGAGCATCTCTGGAGCAGTAAGAGGAGAGGTGGATGAGAGGAGCATCTCTGGAGCAATAAGAGGAGAGTTGGATGAGAGGAGCATCTCTGGAGCAATAAGAGGAGAGATGGATGAGAGGAGCATCTCTGGAGCAATAAGAGGAGAGATGGATGAGAGGAGCATCTCTGGAGCAATGAGAGGAGAGGTGGATGAGAGGAGCCTCTCTGGAGCAGTAAGAGGAGAGGTGGATGAGAGGAGCATCTCTGGAGCAGTAAGAGGAGAGGTGGGTGAGAGGAGCATCTCTGGAGCAGTAAGAGGAGAGGTGGATGAGAGGAGCATCTCTGGAGCAATGAGAGGAGAGATGGATGAGAGGAGCATCTCTGGAGCAATGAGAGGAGAGGTGGATGAGAGGAGCATCTCTGGAGCAGTAAGAGGAGAGGTGGATGAGGGGAGCATCTCTGGAGCAGTAAGAGGAGAGGTGGATGAGAGGAGCATCTCTGGAGCAATAAGAGGAGAGTTGGATGAGAGGAGCATCTCTGGAGCAATAAGAGGAGAGATGGATGAGAGGAGCATCTCTGGAGCAATAAGAGGAGAGATGGATGAGAGGAGCATCTCTGGAGCAATGAGAGGAGAGGTGGATGAGAGGAGCATCTCTGGAGCAGTAAGAGGAGAGGTGGATGAGAGGAGCATCTCTGGTGCAGTAAGAGGAGAGGTGGATGAGAGGAGCATCTCTGGAGCAATAAGAGGAGAGTTGGATGAGAGGAGCATCTCTGGAGCAATAAGAGGAGAGATGGATGAGAGGAGCATCTCTGGAGCAATAAGAGGAGAGATGGATGAGAGGAGCATCTCTGGAGCAATGAGAGGAGAGGTGGATGAGAGGAGCATCTCTGGAGCAGTAAGAGGAGAGGTGGATGAGAGGAGTATCTCTGGAGCAGTAAGAGGAGAGGTGGATGAGAGGAGCATCTCTGGAGCAGTAAGAGGAGAGGTGGGTGAGAGGAGCATCTTTGGAGCAGTAAAAGGACAGGTGGGTGACAGGAGCATCTCTGGAGCAGTAAGAGGAGAGGTGGATGAGAGGAGCATCTCTGGAGCAGTAAGAGGAGAGATGGATGAGAGGAGCATCTCTGGAGCAATGAGAGGAGAGGTGGATGAGAGGAGCATCTCTGGAGCAGTAAGAGGAGAGGTGGATGAGAGGAGCATCTCTGCAGCAGTAAGAGGAGAGATGGATGAGAGGAGCATCTCTGGAGCAGTAAGAGGAGAGGTGGATGAGAGGAGTCTCTGGAGCAGTAAGAGGAGAGGTGGATGAGAGGAGCAACTCTAGAGCAGTAAGAGGAGAGATGGATGAGAGGAGCATCTCTGGAGCAGTAAGAGGAGAGATGGATGAGAGGAGCATCTCTGGAGCAGTAAGAGGAGAGGTGGATGAGACGAGCATCTCTGGAGCAGTAAGAGGAGAGGTGAATGAGAGGAGCATCTCTGGAGCAGTAAGAGGAGAGATGGATGAGAGGAGCATCTCTGGAGCAGTAAGAGGAGAGATGGATGAGAGGAGCATCTCTGGAGCAGTAAGAGGAGAGGTGAATGAGAGGAGCATCTCTGGAGCAGTAAGAGGAGAGGTGGGTGAGAGGAGCATCTCTGGAGCAGTAAGAGGAGAGGTGGATGAGAGGAGCATCTCTGGAGCAGTAAGAGGAGAGGTGGATGAGAGGAGCATCTCTGGAGCAGTAAGAGGAGAGGTGGATGAGAGGAGCATCTCTGGAGCAGTAAGAGGAGAGGTGGATGAGAGGAGCATCTCTGGAGCAGTAAGAGGAGAGATGGATGAGAGGAGCATCTCTGGAGCAGTAAGAGGAGAGGTGGATGAGAGGAGCATCTCTGGAGCAGTAAGAGGAGAGGTGGATGAGAGGAGCAACTCTAGAGCAGTAAGAGGAGAGATGGATGAGAAGAGCATCTCTAGAGCAGTAAGAGGAGAGGTGGATGAGACGAGCATCTCTGGAGCAGTAAGAGGAGAGGTGGATGAGAGGAGCATCTCTGGAGCAGTAAGAGGAGAGGTGGATGAGAGGAGCATCTCTGGAGCAGTAAGAGGAGAGGTGGATGAGAGGAGCATCTCTGGAGCAGTAAGAGGAGAGGTGGATGAGAGGAGCATCTCTGGAGCACTAAGAGGAGAGGTGGATGAGAGGAGCATCTCTGGAGCAATAAGAGGAGAGGTGGATGAGAGGAGCATCTCTGGAGCAGTAAGAGGAGAGGTGGATGAGAGGAGCAACTCTAGAGCAGTAAGAGGAGAGATGGATGAGAGGAGCATCTCTAGAGCAGTAAGAGGAGAGGTGGATGAGACGAGCATCTCTGGAGCAGTAAGAGGAGAGGTGGATGAGAGGAGCATCTCTGGAGCAGTAAGAGGAGAGGTGGATGAGAGGAGCATCTCTGGAGCAGTAAGAGGAGAGGTGGATAAGAGGAGCATCTCTGGTGCAGTAAGAGGAGAGATGGATGAGAGGAGCATCTCTGGAGCAGTAAGAGGAGAGGTGGATGAGAGGAGCATCTCTGGAGCAGTAGGAGGAGAGGTGGATGAGAGGAGCATCTCTGGAGCAGTAGGAGGAGAGGTGGATGAGAGGAGCATCTCTGGAGCAGTAAGAGGAGAGGTGGATGAGAGGAGCATCTCTGGAGCAATAAGAGGAGAGGTGGATGAGAGGAGCATCTCTGGAGCAGTAAGAGGAGAGGTGGATGAGAGGAGCATCTCTGGAGCAATAAGAGGAGAGGTGGATGAGAGGAGCATCTCTGGAGCAGTAAGAGGAGAGGTGGATGAGAGGAGCATCTCTGGAGCAATAAGAGGAGAGGTGGGTGAGAGGAGCATCTCTGGAGCAGTAAGAGGAGAGGTGGATTAGAGGAGCATCTCTGGAGCAGTAAGAGGAGAGGTGGGTGAGAGGAGCATCTCTGGAGCAGTAAGAGGAGAGGTGGGTGAGAGGAGCATCTCTGGAGCAGTAAGAGGAGAGGTGGATGAGAGGAGCATCTCTGGAGCAGTAAGAGGAGAGGTGGGTGAGAGGAGCATCTCTGGAGCAGTAAGAGGAGAGGTGGATGAGAGGAGCATCTCTGGAGCAGTAAGAGGAGAGGTGGATGAGAGGAGCATCTCTGGAGCAATGAGAGGAGAGGTGGATGAGAGGAGCATCTCTGGAGCAATAGGAGGAGAGGTGGATGAGAGGAGCATCTCTGGAGCAGTAAGAGGAGAGGTGGATGAGAGGAGCATCTCTGGAGCAATAGGAGGAGAGGTGGATGAGAGGAGCATCTCTGGAGCAGTAAGAGGAGAGGTGGATGAGAGGAGCATCTCTGGAGCAGTAAGAGGAGAGGTGGATGAGAGGAGCATCTCTGGAGCAATAAGAGGAGAGGTGGATGAGAGGAGCATCTCTGGAGCAATAGGAGGAGAGGTGGATGAGAGGAGCATCTCTGGAGCAGTAAGAGGAGAGGTGGATGAGAGGAGCATCTCTGGAGCAGTAAGAGGAGAGGTGGATGAGAGGAGCATCTCTGGAGCAATAGGAGGAGAGGTGGATGAGAGGAGCATCTCTGGAGCAGTAAGAGGAGAGGTGGATGAGAGGAGCATCTCTGGAGCAGTAAGAGGAGAGGTGGATGAGAGGAGCATCTCTGGAGCAATAAGAGGAGAGGTGGATGAGAGGAGCATCTCTGGAGCAGTAAGAGGAGAGGTGGATGAGAGGAGCATCTCTGGAGCAGTAAGAGGAGAGATGGATGAGAGGAGCATCTCTGGAGCAGTAAGAGGAGAGGTGGGTGAGAGGAGCATCTCTGGAGCAGTAAGAGGAGAGGTGGATGAGAGGAGCATCTCTGGAGCAGTAAGAGGAGAGGTGGATGAGAGGAGCATCTCTGGAGCAGTAAGAGGAGAGGTGGATGAGAGGAGCATCTCTGGAGCAGTAAGAGGAGAGGTGGATGAGAGGAGCATCTCTGGAGCAGTAAGAGGAGAGGTGGGTGAGAGGAGCATCTCTGGAGCAGTAAGAGGAGAGGTGGATGAGAGGAGCATCTCTGGAGCAGTAAGAGGAGAGGTGGATGAGAGGAGCATCTCTGGAGCAATGAGAGGAGAGGTGGATGAGAGGAGCATCTCTGGAGCAATAGGAGGAGAGGTGGATGAGAGGAGCATCTCTGGAGCAGTAAGAGGAGAGGTGGATGAGAGGAGCATCTCTGGAGCAGTAAGAGGAGAGGTGGATGAGAGGAGCATCTCTGGAGCAGTAAGAGGATAGGTGGATGAGAGGAGCATCTCTGGAGCAGTAAGAGGAAAGGTGGATGAGAGGAGCATCTCTGGAGCAGTAAGAGGAGAGGTGGATGAGACGAGCATCTCTGGAGCAGTAAGAGGAGAGGTGGATGAGAGGAGCATCTCTGGAGCAATAAGAGGAGAGGTGGATGAGAGGAGCATCTCTGGAGCAATAAGAGGAGAGGTGGATGAGAGGAGCATCTCTGGAGCAGTAAGAGGAGAGGTGGATGAGATGAGCATCTCTGGAGCAGTAAGAGGAGAGGTGGATGAGAGGAGCATCTTTGGAACAGTAAGAGGAGAGGTGGATAGGAGGAGCATCTCTGGAGCAGTAAGAGGAGAGGTGGATGAGAGGAGCATCTCTGGAGCAGGAAGAGGAGAGGTGGATGAGAGGAGCATCTCTGGAGCAATAAGAGGAGAGGTGGATGAGAGGAGCATTTCTGGAGCAGTAAGAGGAGAGGTGGATGAGAGGAGCATCTCTGGAGCAGTAAGAGGAGAGGTGGGTGAGAGGAGCATCTCTGGAGCAGTAAAAGGACAGGTGGGTGACAGGAGCATCTCTGGAGCAGTAAGAGGAGAGGTGGATGAGAGGAGCATCTCTGGAGCAGTAAGAGGAGAGATGGATGAGAGGAGCATCTCTGGAGCAATGAGAGGAGAGGTGGATGAGAGGAGCATCTCTGGAGCAGTAAGAGGAGAGGTGGATGAGAGGAGCATCTCTGCAGCAGTAAGAGGAGAGATGGATGAGAGGAGCATCTCTGGAGCAGTAAGAGGAGAGGTGGATGAGAGGAGTCTCTGGAGCAGTAAGAGGAGAGGTGGATGAGAGGAGCAACTCTAGAGCAGTAAGAGGAGAGATGGATGAGAGGAGCATCTCTGGAGCAGTAAGAGGAGAGATGGATGAGAGGAGCATCTCTGGAGCAGTAAGAGGAGAGGTGGATGAGACGAGCATCTCTGGAGCAGTAAGAGGAGAGGTGAATGAGAGGAGCATCTCTGGAGCAGTAAGAGGAGAGATGGATGAGAGGAGCATCTCTGGAGCAGTAAGAGGAGAGATGGATGAGAGGAGCATCTCTGGAGCAGTAAGAGGAGAGGTGAATGAGAGGAGCATCTCTGGAGCAGTAAGAGGAGAGGTGGGTGAGAGGAGCATCTCTGGAGCAGTAAGAGGAGAGGTGGATGAGAGGAGCATCTCTGGAGCAGTAAGAGGAGAGGTGGATGAGAGGAGCATCTCTGGAGCAGTAAGAGGAGAGGTGGATGAGAGGAGCATCTCTGGAGCAGTAAGAGGAGAGGTGGATGAGAGGAGCATCTCTGGAGCAGTAAGAGGAGAGATGGATGAGAGGAGCATCTCTGGAGCAGTAAGAGGAGAGGTGGATGAGAGGAGCATCTCTGGAGCAGTAAGAGGAGAGGTGGATGAGAGGAGCAACTCTAGAGCAGTAAGAGGAGAGATGGATGAGAGGAGCATCTCTAGAGCAGTAAGAGGAGAGGTGGATGAGACGAGCATCTCTGGAGCAGTAAGAGGATAGGTGGATGAGAGGAGCATCTCTGGAGCAGTAAGAGGAGAGGTGGATGAGAGGAGCATCTCTGGAGCAGTAAGAGGAGAGGTGGATGAGAGGAGCATCTCTGGAGCAGTAAGAGGAGAGGTGGATGAGAGGAGCATCTCTGGAGCACTAAGAGGAGAGGTGGATGAGAGGAGCATCTCTGGAGCAATAAGAGGAGAGGTGGATGAGAGGAGCATCTCTGGAGCAGTAAGAGGAGAGGTGGATGAGAGGAGCAACTCTAGAGCAGTAAGAGGAGAGATGGATGAGAGGAGCATCTCTAGAGCAGTAAGAGGAGAGGTGGATGAGACGAGCATCTCTGGAGCAGTAAGAGGAGAGGTGGATGAGAGGAGCATCTCTGGAGCAGTAAGAGGAGAGGTGGATGAGAGGAGCATCTCTGGAGCAGTAAGAGGAGAGGTGGATAAGAGGAGCATCTCTGGTGCAGTAAGAGGAGAGATGGATGAGAGGAGCATCTCTGGAGCAGTAAGAGGAGAGGTGGATGAGAGGAGCATCTCTGGAGCAGTAGGAGGAGAGGTGGATGAGAGGAGCATCTCTGGAGCAGTAGGAGGAGAGGTGGATGAGAGGAGCATCTCTGGAGCAGTAAGAGGAGAGGTGGATGAGAGGAGCATCTCTGGAGCAATAAGAGGAGAGGTGGATGAGAGGAGCATCTCTGGAGCAGTAAGAGGAGAGGTGGATGAGAGGAGCATCTCTGGAGCAATAAGAGGAGAGGTGGATGAGAGGAGCATCTCTGGAGCAGTAAGAGGAGAGGTGGATGAGAGGAGCATCTCTGGAGCAATAAGAGGAGAGGTGGGTGAGAGGAGCATCTCTGGAGCAGTAAGAGGAGAGGTGGATTAGAGGAGCATCTCTGGAGCAGTAAGAGGAGAGGTGGGTGAGAGGAGCATCTCTGGAGCAGTAAGAGGAGAGGTGGGTGAGAGGAGCATCTCTGGAGCAGTAAGAGGAGAGGTGGATGAGAGGAGCATCTCTGGAGCAGTAAGAGGAGAGGTGGGTGAGAGGAGCATCTCTGGAGCAGTAAGAGGAGAGGTGGATGAGAGGAGCATCTCTGGAGCAGTAAGAGGAGAGGTGGATGAGAGGAGCATCTCTGGAGCAATGAGAGGAGAGGTGGATGAGAGGAGCATCTCTGGAGCAATAGGAGGAGAGGTGGATGAGAGGAGCATCTCTGGAGCAGTAAGAGGAGAGGTGGATGAGAGGAGCATCTCTGGAGCAATAGGAGGAGAGGTGGATGAGAGGAGCATCTCTGGAGCAGTAAGAGGAGAGGTGGATGAGAGGAGCATCTCTGGAGCAGTAAGAGGAGAGGTGGATGAGAGGAGCATCTCTGGAGCAATAAGAGGAGAGGTGGATGAGAGGAGCATCTCTGGAGCAATAGGAGGAGAGGTGGATGAGAGGAGCATCTCTGGAGCAGTAAGAGGAGAGGTGGATGAGAGGAGCATCTCTGGAGCAGTAAGAGGAGAGGTGGATGAGAGGAGCATCTCTGGAGCAATAGGAGGAGAGGTGGATGAGAGGAGCATCTCTGGAGCAGTAAGAGGAGAGGTGGATGAGAGGAGCATCTCTGGAGCAGTAAGAGGAGAGATGGATGAGAGGAGCATCTCTGGAGCAGTAAGAGGAGAGGTGGGTGAGAGGAGCATCTCTGGAGCAGTAAGAGGAGAGGTGGATGAGAGGAGCATCTCTGGAGCAGTAAGAGGAGAGGTGGATGAGAGGAGCATCTCTGGAGCAGTAAGAGGAGAGGTGGATGAGAGGAGCATCTCTGGAGCAGTAAGAGGAGAGGTGGATGAGAGGAGCATCTCTGGAGCAGTAAGAGGAGAGGTGGGTGAGAGGAGCATCTCTGGAGCAGTAAGAGGAGAGGTGGATGAGAGGAGCATCTCTGGAGCAGTAAGAGGAGAGGTGGATGAGAGGAGCATCTCTGGAGCAATGAGAGGAGAGGTGGATGAGAGGAGCATCTCTGGAGCAATAGGAGGAGAGGTGGATGAGAGGAGCATCTCTGGAGCAGTAAGAGGAGAGGTGGATGAGAGGAGCATCTCTGGAGCAGTAAGAGGAGAGGTGGATGAGAGGAGCATCTCTGGAGCAGTAAGAGGATAGGTGGATGAGAGGAGCATCTCTGGAGCAGTAAGAGGAAAGGTGGATGAGAGGAGCATCTCTGGAGCAGTAAGAGGAGAGGTGGATGAGACGAGCATCTCTGGAGCAGTAAGAGGAGAGGTGGATGAGAGGAGCATCTCTGGAGCAATAAGAGGAGAGGTGGATGAGAGGAGCATCTCTGGAGCAATAAGAGGAGAGGTGGATGAGAGGAGCATCTCTGGAGCAGTAAGAGGAGAGGTGGATGAGATGAGCATCTCTGGAGCAGTAAGAGGAGAGGTGGATGAGAGGAGCATCTTTGGAACAGTAAGAGGAGAGGTGGATAGGAGGAGCATCTCTGGAGCAGTAAGAGGAGAGGTGGATGAGAGGAGCATCTCTGGAGCAGGAAGAGGAGAGGTGGATGAGAGGAGCATCTCTGGAGCAATAAGAGGAGAGGTGGATGAGAGGAGCATTTCTGGAGCAGTAAGAGGAGAGGTGGATGAGAGGAGCATCTCTGGAGCAGTAAGAGGAGAGGTGGATGAGAGGAGCATCTCTGGAGCAATAAGAGGAGAGGTGGATGAGAGGAGCATCTCTGGAGCAGTAAGAGGAGAGGTGGATGAGAGGAGCATCTCTGGAGCAGTAAGAGGAGAGATGGATGAGAGGAGCATCTCTGGAGCAGTAAGAGGAGAGGTGGATGAGAGGAGCATCTCTGGAACAGTAAGAGGAGAGGTGGATGAGAGGAGCAACTCTAGAGCAGTAAGAGGAGAGATGGATGAGAGGAGCATCTCTAGAGCAGTAAGAGGAGAGGTGGATGAGACGAGCATCTCTGGAGCAGTAAGAGGAGAGGTGGATGAGAGGAGCATCTCTGGAGCAGTAAGAGGAGAGGTGGGTGAGAGGAGCATCTCTGGAGCAGTAAGAGGAGAGGTGGATGAGAGGAGCATCTCTGGAGCAGTAAGAGGAGAGGTGGATGAGAGGAGCATCTCTGGAGCAGTAAGAGGATAGGTGGATGAGAGGAGCATCTCTGGAGCAGTAAGAGGAAAGGTGGATGAGAGGAGCATCTCTGGAGCAATAAGAGGAGAGGTGGGTGAGAGGAGCATCTCTGGAGCAGTAAGAGGAGAGGTGGATGAGAGGAGCATCTCTGGAGCAGTAAGAGGAGAGGTGGATGAGAGGAGCATCTTTGGAACAGTAAGAGGAGAGGTGGATGGGAGGAGCATCTCTGGAGCAGTAAGAGGAGAGGTGGATGAGAGGAGCATCTCTGGAGCAGGAAGAGGAGAGGTGGATGAGAGGAGCATCTCTGGAGCAATAAGAGGAGAGGTGGATGAGAGGAGCATCTCTGGAGCAGTAAGAGGAGAGGTGGATGAGAGGAGCATCTCTGGAGCAATAAGAGGAGAGGTGGATGAGAGGAGCATCTCTGGAGCAGTAAGAGGATAGGTGGATGAGAGGAGCATCTCTGGAGCAGTAAGAGGAGAGATGGATGAGAGGAGCATCTCTGGAGCAGTAAGAGGAGAGGTGGATGAGAGGAGCATCTCTGGAACAGTAAGAGGAGAGGTGGATGAGAGGAGCAACTCTAGAGCAGTAAGAGGAGAGATGGATGAGAGGAGCATCTCTGGAGCAGTAAGAGGAGAGGTGGATGAGACGAGCATCTCTGGAGCAGTAAGAGGAGAGGTGGATGAGACGAGCATCTCTGGAGCAGTAAGAGGAGAGGTGGATGAGAGGAGCATCTCTGGAGCAGTAAGAGGAGAGGTGGGTGAGAGGAGCATCTCTGGAGCAGTAAGAGGAGAGGTGGATGAGAGGAGCATCTCTGGAGCAGTAAGAGGAGAGGTGGATGAGAGGAGCATCTCTGGAGCAGTAGGAGGAGAGGTGGATGAGAGGAGCATCTCTGGAGCAGTAGGAGGAGAGGTGGATGAGAGGAGCATCTCTGGAGCAGTAGGAGGAGAGGTGGATGAGAGGAGCATCTCTGGAGCAGTAAGAGGAGAGGTGGATGAGAGGAGCATCTCTGGAGCAATAAGAGGAGAGGTGGATGAGAGGAGCATCTCTGGAGCAGTAAGAGGAGAGGTGGATGAGAGGAGCATCTCTGGAGCAGTAAGAGGAGAGGTGGATGAGAGGAGCATCTCTGGAGCAATAGGAGGAGAGGTGGATGAGAGGAGCATCTCTGGAGCAGTAAGAGGAGAGGTGGATGAGAGGAGCATCTCTGGAGCAATAGGAGGAGAGGTGGATGAGAGGAGCATCTCTGGAGCAGTAAGAGGAGAGGTGGATGAGAGGAGCATCTCTGGAGCAGTAAGAGGAGAGGTGGATGAGAGGAGCATCTCTGGAGCAGTAAGAGGATAGGTGGATGAGAGGAGCATCTCTGGAGCAATAGGAGAAGAGGTGGATGAGAGGAGCATCTCTGGAGCAGTAAGAGGAGAGGTGGATGAGAGGAGCATCTCTGGAGCAATAAGAGGAGAGGTGGGTGAGAGGAGCATCTCTGGAGCAGTAAGAGGAGAGGTGGATGAGAGGAGCATCTCTGGAGCAGGAAGAGGAGAGGTGGATAAGAGGAGCATCTCTGGAGCAATAATAGGAGAGGTGGATGAGAGGAGCATCTCTGGAGCAGTAAGAGGAGAGGTGGATGAGAGGAGCATCTCTGGAGCAGTAAGAGGAGAGATGGATGAGAGGAGCATCTCTGGAGCAGTAAGAGGAGAGGTGGATGAGAGGAGCATCTCTGGAGCAGTAAGAGGAGAGGTGGATGAGAGGAGCAACTCTAGAGCAGTAAGAGGAGAGATGGATGAGAGGAGCATCTCTAGAGCAGTAAGAGGAGAGGTGGATGAGACGAGCATCTCTGGAGCAGTAAGAGGAGAGGTGGATGAGAGGAGCATCTCTGGAGCAGTAAGAGGAGAGGTGGGTGAGAGGAGCATCTTCTTGAGCAGTAAGAGGAGAGGTGGATGAGAGGAGCATCTCTGGAGCAATAGGAGGAGAAGTGGATGAGAGGAGCATCTCTGGAGCAGTAAGAGGAGAGGTGGATGAGAGGAGCATCTCTGGAGCAGTAAGAGGAGAGGTGGATGAGAGGAGCATCTCTGGAGCAGTAAGAGGAGAGGTGGATGAGAGGAGCATCTCTGGAGCAGTAAGAGGAGAGGTGGATGAGAGGAGCATCTCTGGAGCAATAGGAGGAGAGGTGGATGAGAGGAGCATCTCTGGAGCAGTAAGAGGAGAGGTGGATGAGAGGAGCATCTCTGGAGCAGTAAGAGGAGAGGTGGGTGAGAGGAGCATCTCTGGAGCAGTAGGAGGAGAGGTGGATGAGAGGAGCTGGGGCTCCCTCTGGTGCTGGTCTCTTTGTTGGCCCTGCTCCTGAGTCTCGGGGCCCCTCCCCCTTCTCTGAGGGGCCTATTTTCAGGGGCCCCAGGAGCCATCTGTCGCGCGTATATATCGGCAGACGCCCATAGATAGTGTCTCCGGCCTCCTGCAGTGGGCGCCATCAAAGCCGATCTCTTTATCTTCTATCCGCGCCCCCTCCTGCAGGATGAGGCCCAGGGGCTCCCGCCCGCCCGGTATTGTCCTGATTAAAATTCCTGAGGCTTTGGTTGGAGGATGGGATGACAGTTAATGAAGACGTGTGTCATGTGACAGTGAGGGGCGGGGCCTTACACAGGAGAAACGCTTAAAATTATTTATCTCATCTTAATGGGATCACATGACATATATTACACCTTCATATGTCATCACCCGCTAAACATCTGTGTGACGGGGGCGCGCCGAGCGCACGCTCCTTCCAGAGCAGCCGGGAGGCCCCATCCACTACTAATAGGGATCAGCCTCCTCCTAATAGGGATCAGTCTCCTCCTAATAGGGATCAGTCTCCTCCTAATAGGGATCAGTCTCCTCCTAATAGGGATCAGTCTCCTCCTAATAGGGATCAGTCTCCTCCTAATAGGGATCAGTCTCCTCATTCCTACTAATAGGGATCAGCCTCCTCCTAATAGGGATCAGTCTCCTCCTAATAGGGATCAGTCTCCTCCTAATAGGGATCAGTCTCCTCATTCCTACTAATAGGGATCAGCCTCCTCCAAATAGGGATCAGCCTCCTCCTAATAGGGATCAGTCTCCTCCTAATAGGGATCAGTCTCCTCATTCCTACTAACAGGGATCAGCCTCCTCCTAATAGGGATCAGTCTCCTCATTCCTACTAATAGGGATCAGCCTCCTCCTAATAGCGATCAGCCTCCTCCTAATAGGGATCAGTCTCCTCCTAATAGGGATCAGTCTCCTCATTCCTACTAATAGGGATCAGCCTCCTCCAAATAGGGATCAGCCTCCTCCTAATAGGGATCAGTCTCCTCCTAATAGGGATCAGTCTCCTCATTCCTACTAATAGGGATCAGCCTCCTCCAAATAGGGATCAGCCTCCTCCTAATAGGGATCAGTCCCCTCCAAATAGGGATCAGTCTCCTCATTCCTACTAACAGGGATCAGCCTCCTCCTAATAGGGATCAGTCTCCTCATTCCTACTAATAGGGATCAGCCTCCTCCAAATAGGGATCAGTCTCCTCCTAATAGGGATCAGTCTCCTCCTAATAGGGATCAGTCTCCTCCTAATAGGGATCAGTCTCCTCATTCCTACTAACAGAGATCAGCCTCCTCCTAATAGGGATCAGTCTCCTCATTCCTACTAATAGGGATCAGCCTCCTCCAAATAGGGATCAGCCTCCTCCTAATAGGGATCAGTCTCCTCCTAATACGGATCAGTCTCCTCATTCCTACTAACAGGGATCAGCCTCCTCCTAATAGGGATCAGTCTCCTCATTCCTACTGATAGGGATCAGCCTCCTCATAATAGGGATCAGTCTCCTCATTCCTACTAATAGGGATCAGCCTCCTCATAATAGGGATCAATCTCCTCATTCCTACTAATAGGGATCAGCCTCCTCCTAATACGGATCAGTCTTCTCATTCCTACTTTCAGGGATCAGCCTCCTCCTAATAGGGATCAGTCTCCTCATTCCTACTTATAGGGATCAGCCTCCTCATAATAGGGATTAGTCTCCTCATTCCTACTAACAGGGATCAGCCTCCTCCTAATAGGGATCAGTCTCCTCATTCCTACTAATAGGGATCAGCCTCCTCATAATAGGGATCAGCCTCCTCCCTCCTCCTAATAGGGATCAGGCTTCTCCTAATAGGGACCAGCCTCCTTTCTCTACCCTAATAGGGATCAGCCTCCTTCCTCTCCCCTAATAGGGATCAGCCTCCCCCTAATAGGGATCAGCCTCCTCCTCCCCTTATAGTGATCAGCCTCCTCCCTCCTCCTAATAGGGATCAGCCTCCTCCTAATAGTTATCAGCCTCCTTCCTCTCCCCTAATAGGGATCAGCCTCCTCCCTCCTCCTAATAGGGATCAGCCTCCTCCTAATAGGTATCAGCCTCCTTCCTCTCCCCTAATAGGGATCAGCCTCCTCCCTCCTCCTAATAGGGATCAGCCTCCTCCTAATAGGTATCAGCCTCCTCCTAATAGGGATCAGCCTCCTCCTAATAGTGATCAGCCTCCTCCTAATAGTGATCAGCCTCCTCCTAATAGGGATCAGCCTCCTCCTAATAGTGATCAGCCTCCTCCTAATAGTGATCAGCCTCCTCCTAATAGGGATCAGCCTCCTCCTAATAGGGATCAGCCTCCTCCTAATAGTGATCAGCCTCCTCCTAATAGGGATCAGCCTCCTCCTAATAGGGATCAGCCTCCTCCTAATAAGGATCAGCCTCCTCCCTCCTCCTAATAGGGATCAGCCTCCTCCTAATAGATATCAGCCTCCTTCCTCCTCTTAATAGGGATCAGTCTCCTCCTTCCTCCAAATAGGGATCAGCCTCCTCCTAATAGGGATCAGTCTCCTCCTTCCTACTAATAGGGATCAGCCTCCTCCTAATTGGGATCAGTCTCCTCTTTCCTACTAATAGGGATCAGCCTCCTCATAATAGGGATCAGCCTCATCCCTCCTAATAGGGATCAGCCTCCTCCTTCCCTTAATAGGGATCAGCCTCCTCCTAATAGGGATCAGCCTCCTCCCAATAGGGATCAGCCTCCTTCCTCTCACCTAATAGGTATCAGCCTCCTCCTAATAGGGATCAGCCTCCTTTTAATAGGGATCAGCTTCCTCCTATTAGGGATCAGCCTTCTCCCTCCTCCTAATAGGGATTAGTCTCCTCCTTCCTCCTAATAGGGATCAGCCTCCACCTAATAGGGATCAGTCTCCTCATTCCTACTAATAGGGATCAGCCTCCTCCTAATTGGGATCAGTCTCCTCATTCCTACAAATAGGGATCAGCCTCCTCCTAATAGGGATTATCCTCCTCCCTCCTCCTAATAGGGATCAGCCTCCTCCTTCCCCTAATAGGGATCAGCCTCCTCCTAATAGGGATCAGCCTCCTCCTAATAGGGATCAGTCTCCTCTTTCCTACTAATAGGGATCAGCCTCCTCATAATAGGGATCAGCCTCATCCCTCCTAATAGGGATCAGCCTCCTCCTTCCCTTAATAGGGATCAGCCTCCTCCTAATAGGGATCAGCCTCCTCCCAATAGGGATCAGCCTCCTTCCTCTCACCTAATAGGTATCAGCCTCCTCCTAATAGGGATCAGCCTCCTTTTAATAGGGATCAGCCTCCTCCCATTAGGGATCAGCCTTCTCCCTCCTCCTAATAGGGATTAGTCTCCTCCTTCCTCCTAATAGGGATCAGCCTCCACCTAATAGGGATCAGTCTCCTCATTCCTACTAATAGGGATCAGCCTCCTCCTAATTGGGATCAGTCTCCTCATTCCTACAAATAGGGATCAGCCTCCTCCTAATAGGGATTATCCTCCTCCCTCCTCCTAATAGGGATCAGCCTCCTCCTTCCCCTAATAGGGATCAGCCTCCTCCTTCCCCTAATAGGGATCAGCCTCCTCCTAATAGGGATCAGCCTCCTCCTAATACAGATCAGCCTCCTCCTAATAGGGATAAGCCTCCTCCTAATAAGGATAAGCCTCCTCCCTCCTCCTAATAGGGATCAGTCTCCTCCCTCCTCCTAATAGGGATCACCCTCCTCCTCCCCCTAATAAGGATCAGCCTCCTTCTTCCCCCTAATAGGGATCAGCCACCTTCTTCCCCTAATAGGGATCAGTCTCCTCCTTCCTCCTAATAGGGATCAACCTCCTCCTCCCCCTAATAGGGATCATCTTCCTCCTTCCCCTAATAAGGATCAGATTAATCCTGGGATCACCCTTCTCTCTCCACTCCCCCTAATAGGGATCACCTTCCTCCTTCCCCTAATAGGGATCAGTCTCCTCCTTCCTCCTAATAGGGATCAGATTTATCCCGGGATCACCCTCCTCCTCCCCCTAATAGGGATCAAATTTATCCCGGGATCGCCCTCCTCCTCCCCCTTATAGGGATCAAATTTATCCCGGGATCACCTTCCTTCTTCCCCTCCCCCTAATAGGGATCAGATTTATCCTGGGATCACCCTCCCCCTGTCTTTAATAGGGATCAGATGTATCCCGGGATCAGCCTGCTCCTCCCCTCCCCCTAATAGGGATCAAATCTATCCCGGGATCAACCTCCTCCTTCCTCCTAATAGGGATCAGGTTTATCCCGGGACACCCTCCTCCTTCCCCTTCCCCTAAAAGGGATCAGATTTATCCCGGGATCACCCTCCTCCTTCCTCCTAATAGGGATCAGATTTATCCCGGGATCACCCTCCTCCTTCCCCTTCCCCTAAAAGGGATCAGATTTATCCCGGGATCACCCTCCTCCTTCCTCCTAATAGGGATCAGATGTATCCCGGGATCACCCTCCTCCTTCCCCTAATAGGGATCAGATTTATCCCGGGATCACCCTCCTCCTTCCCCTTCCCCTAAAAGGGATCAGATTTATCCCGGGATCACCCTCCTCCTTCCTCCTAATAGGGATCAGATTTATCCCGGGATCACCCTCCTCCTTCCTCCTAATAGGGATCAGTCTCCTCCTTCCTCCAAATAGGGATCAGCCTCCTCCTAATAGGGATCAGTCTCCTCCTTCCTACTAATAGGGATCAGCCTCCTCCTAATTGGGATCAGTCTCCTCTTTCCTACTAATAGGGATCAGCCTCCTCATAATAGGGATCAGCCTCATCCCTCCTAATAGGGATCAGCCTCCTCCTTCCCTTAATAGGGATCAGCCTCCTCCTAATAGGGATCAGCCTCCTCCCAATAGGGATCAGCCTCCTTCCTCTCACCTAATAGGTATCAGCCTCCTCCTAATAGGGATCAGCCTCCTTTTAATAGGGATCAGCCTCCTCCTATTAGGGATCAGCCTTCTCCCTCCTCCTAATAGGGATTAGTCTCCTCCTTCCTCCTAATAGGGATCAGCCTCCACCTAATAGGGATCAGTCTCCTCATTCCTACTAATAGGGATCAGCCTCCTCCTAATTGGGATCAGTTTCCTCATTCCTACAAATAGGGATCAGCCTCCTCCTAATAGGGATTATCCTCCTCCCTCCTCCTAATAGGGATCAGCCTCCTCCTTCCCCTAATAGGGATCAGCCTCCTCCTAATAGGGATCAGCCTCCTCCTAATAGGGATCAGTCTCCTCTTTCCTACTAATAGGGATCAGCCTCCTCATAATAGGGATCAGCCTCATCCCTCCTAATAGGGATCAGCCTCCTCCTTCCCTTAATAGGGATCAGCCTCCTCCTAATAGGGATCAGCCTCCTCCCAATAGGGATCAGCCTCCTTCCTCTCACCTAATAGGTATCAGCCTCCTCCTAATAGGGATCAGCCTCCTTTTAATAGGGATCAGCCTCCTCCTATTAGGGATCAGCCTTCTCCCTCCTCCTAATAGGGATTAGTCTCCTCCTTCCTCCTAATAGGGATCAGCCTCCACCTAATAGGGATCAGTCTCCTCATTCCTACTAATAGGGATCAGCCTCCTCCTAATTGGGATCAGTCTCCTCATTCCTACAAATAGGGATCAGCCTCCTCCTAATAGGGATTATCCTCCTCCCTCCTCCTAATAGGGATCAGCCTCCTCCTTCCCCTAATAGGGATCAGCCTCCTCCTTCCCCTAATAGGGATCAGCCTCCTCCTAATAGGGATCAGCCTCCTCCTAATACAGATCAGCCTCCTCCTAATAGGGATAAGCCTCCTCCTAATAAGGATAAGCCTCCTCCCTCCTCCTAATAGGGATCAGTCTCCTCCCTCCTCCTAATAGGGATCACCCTCCTCCCCCCCCTAATAAGGATCAGCCTCCCTAATAGGGATCAGATTTATCCCGGGATCACCCACCTCCTTCCCCTTCCCCTAATAGGGATCAGATTTATCCTGGGATCACCCTCCTCCTTCCTCCTAATAGGGATCAGATGTATCCCGGGATCACCCTCCTCCTTCCCCTTCCCCTAAAAGGGATCAGATTTATCCCGGGATCACCCTCCTCCTTCCTCCTAATAGGGATCAGGTTTATCCCGGGATCACCCTCCTCCTTCCCCTTCCCCTAATAGGGATCAGATATATCCTGGGATCACCCTCTTCCTTCCTCCTAATAGGAATCAGATGTATCCCGGGATCCCCCTCCTCCTTCCCCTAATAGGGATCAGATTTATCCCGGGATCACCCTCCTCCTTCCCCTAATAGGGATCAGATGTATCCCGGGATCACCCTCCTCCTTCCTCCTAATAGGGATCAGATGTATCCCGGGATCCCCCTCCTCCTTCCCCTAATAGGGATCAGATTTATCCCGGGATCACCCTCCTCCTTCCCCTAATAGGGATCAGATGTATCCCGGGATCACCCTCCTCCTTCCTCCTAATAGGGATCAGATTTATCCCGGGACCATCCTCCTCCTTCCCCTTCCCCTAATAGGGATCAGATTTTATCCCAGGATCTCGCTCCTTCTCCTTCCCCTAATAGGGATCAGATTTATCCCGGGATCACCCTCCTCCTTCCTCCTAATAGGGATCAGATGTATCCCGGGATCCCCCTCCTCCTTCCCCTAATAGGGATCAGATTTATCCCGGGATCACCCTCCTCCTTCCTCCTAATAGGGATCAGATTTATCCCGGGATCACCCTCCTCCTTCCCCTAATAGGGATCAGATTTATCCCGGGATCACCCTCCTCCTTCCCCTAATAGGGATCAGATTTATCCCGGGATCACCCTCCTCCTTCCCCTTCCCCTAATAGGGATCAGATTTTTCCTGGGATCACCCTCCTCCTTCCTCCTAATAGGGATCAGATGTATCCCGGGATCACCCTCCTCCTTCCCCTTCCCCTAAAAGGGATCAGATTTATCCCGGGATCACCCTCCTCCTTCCCCTAATAGGGATCAGATTTATCCCGGGATCACCCTCCTCCTTCCTCCTAATAGGGATCAGGTTTATCCCGGGATCACCCTCCTCCTTCCCCTTCCCCTAATAGGGATCAGATTTATCCTGGGATCACCCTCCTCCTTCCTCCTAATAGGGATCAGATTTATCCCGGGATCACCCTCCTCCTTCCTCCTAATAGGGATCAGATGTATCCCGGGATCCCCCTCCTCCTTCCCCTAATAGGGATCAGATTTATCCCGGGATCACCCTCCTCCTTCCTCCTAATAGGGATCAGATTTATCCCGGGATCAACCTCCTCCTTCCCCTAATAGGGATCAGATTTATCCCGGGATCACCCTCCTCCTTCCCCTAATAGGGATCAGATGTATCCCGGGATCACCCTCCTCCTTCTTCCTAATAGGGATCAGATTTATCCCGGGACCATCCTCCTCCTTCCCCTCCCCCTAATAGGGATCAGATTTTATCCCAGGATCTCGCTCCTTCTCCTTCCCCTAATAGGGATCAGATTTATCCCGGGATCACCCTCCTCCTTCCTCCTAATAGGGATCAGATGTATCCCGGGATCCCCCTCCTCCTTCCCCTAATAGGGATCAGATTTATCCCGGGATCACCCTCCTCCTTCCTCCTAATAGGGATCAGATTTATCCCGGGATCACCCTCCTCCTTCCCCTAATAAGGATCAGATTTATCCCGGGATCACCCTCCTCCTTCCCCTAATAGGGATCAGATGTATCCCGGGATCACCCTCCTCCTTCCTCCTAATAGGGATCAGATTTATCCCGGGACCATCCTCCTCCTTCCCCTCCCCCTAATAGGGATCAGATTTTATCCCAGGATCTCGCTCCTTCTCCTTCCCCTAATAGGGATCAGATTTATCCCGGGATCACCCTCCTCCTTCCTCCTAATAGGGATCAGATGTATCCCGGGATCCCCCTCCTCCTTCCCCTAATAGGGATCAGATTTATCCCGGGATCACCCTCCTCCTTCCTCCTAATAGGGATCAGATTTATCCCGGGATCACCCTCCTCCTTCCCCTAATAGGGATCAGATTTATCCCGGGATCACCCTCCTCCTTCCCCTAATAGGGATCAGATTTATCCCGGGATCACCCTCCTCCTTCCCCTTCCCCTAATAGGGATCAGATTTTTCCTGGGATCACCCTCCTCCTTCCTCCTAATAGGGATCAGATGTATCCCGGGATCACCCTCCTCCTTCCCCTAATAGGGATCAGATTTATCCCGGGATCACCCTCCTCCTTCCCCTTCCCCTAATAGGGATCAGATTTTTCCTGGGATCACCCTCCTCCTTCCTCCTAATAGGGATCAGATTTATCCCGGGATCACCCTCCTCCTTCCCCTTCCCCTAAAAGGGATCAGATTTATCCCGGGATCACCCTCCTCCTTCCTCCTAATAGGGATCAGGTTTATCCCGGGATCACCCTCCTCCTTCCCCTTCCCCTAATAGGGATCAGATGTATCCCGGGATCCCCCTCCTCCTTCCCCTAATAGGGATCAGATTTATCCCGGGATCACCCTCCTCCTTCCTCCTAATAGGGATCAGATTTATCCCAGGATCACCCTCCTCCTTCCCCTAAAAGGGATCAGATTTATCCCGGGATCACCCTCCTCCTTCCCCTAATAGGGATCAGATTTATCCCGGGATCACCCTCCTCCTTCCTCCTAATAGGGATCAGATTTATCCCGGGATCACCCTCCTCCTTCCCCTTCCCCTAATAGGGATCAGATTTTTCCTGGGATCACCCTCCTCCTTCCTCCTAATAGGGATCAGATGTATCCCGGGATCACCCTCCTCCTTCCCCTTCCCCTAAAAGGGATCAGATTTATCCCGGGATCACCCTCCTCCTTCCTCCTAATAGGGATCAGGTTTATCCCGGGATCACCCTCCTCCTTCCCCTTCCCCTAATAGGGATCAGATTTATCCTGGGATCACCCTCCTCCTTCCTCCTAATAGGGATCAGATTTATCCCGGGATCACCCTCCTCCTTCCTCCTAATAGGGATCAGATGTATCCCGGGATCCCCCTCCTCCTTCCCCTAATAGGGATCAGATTTATCCCGGGATCACCCTCCTCCTTCCTCCTAATAGGGATCAGATTTATCCCGGGATCACCCTCCTCCTTCCCCTAATAGGGATCAGATTTATCCCGGGATCACCCTCCTCCTTCCCCTAATAGGGATCAGATGTATCCCGGGATCACCCTCCTCCTTCTTCCTAATAGGGATCAGATTTATCCCGGGACCATCCTCCTCCTTCCCCTCCCCCTAATAGGGATCAGATTTTATCCCAGGATCTCGCTCCTTCTCCTTCCCCTAATAGGGATCAGATTTATCCCGGGATCACCCTCCTCCTTCCTCCTAATAGGGATCAGATGTATCCCGGGATCCCCCTCCTCCTTCCCCTAATAGGGATCAGATTTATCCCGGGATCACCCTCCTCCTTCCTCTTAATAGGGATTAGATTTATCCCGGGATCACCCTCCTCCTTCCCCTAATAGGGATCAGATTTATCCCGGGATCACCCTCCTCCTTCCCCTAATAGGGATCAGATTTATCCCGGGATCACCCTCCTCCTTCCCCTTCCCCTAATAGGGATCAGATTTTTCCTGGGATCACCCTCCTCCTTCCTCCTAATAGGGATCAGATGTATCCCGGGATCACCGTCCTCCTTCCCCTTCCCCTAAAAGGGATCAGATTTATCCCGGGATCACCCTCCTCCTTCCTCCTAATAGGGATCAGGTTTATCCCGGGATCACCCTCCTCCTTCCCCTTCCCCTAATAGGGATCAGATTTATCCTGGGATCACCCTCCTCCTTCCTCCTAATAGGGATCAGATTTATCCCGGGATCACCCTCCTCCTTCCTCCTAATAGGGATCAGATGTATCCCGGGATCCCCCTCCTCCTTCCCCTAATAGGGATCAGATTTATCCCGGGATCACCCTCCTCCTTCCTCCTAATAGGGATCAGATTTATCCCGGGATCACCCTCCTCCTTCCCCTAATAGGGATCAGATTTATCCCGGGATCACCCTCCTCCTTCCCCTAATAGGGATCAGATGTATCCCGGGATCACCCTCCTCCTTCTTCCTAATAGGGATCAGATTTATCCCGGGACCATCCTCCTCCTTCCCCTCCCCCTAATAGGGATCAGATTTTATCCCAGGATCTCGCTCCTTCTCCTTCCCCTAATAGGGATCAGATTTATCCCGGGATCACCCTCCTCCTTCCTCCTAATAGGGATCAGATGTATCCCGGGATCCCCCTCCTCCTTCCCCTAATAGGGATCAGATTTATCCCGGGATCACCCTCCTCCTTCCTCCTAATAGGGATCAGATTTATCCCGGGATCACCCTCCTCCTTCCCCTAATAGGGATCAGATGTATCCCGGGATCACCCTCCTCCTTCCTCCTAATAGGGATCAGATTTATCCCGGGACCATCCTCCTTCCCCTCCCCCTAATAGGGATCAGATTTTATCCCAGGATCTCGCTCCTTCTCCTTCCCCTAATAGGGATCAGATTTATCCCGGGATCACCTTCCTCCTTCCCCTCCCCCTAATAGGGATCAGATTCATCCCGGGATCACCCTCCTCCTTCCCCTAATAGGGATCAGATTTATCCCGGGATCACCCTCCTCCTTCCCCTAATAGGGATCAGATTTATCCTGGGATCACCTTCCTCCTTCCCCTCCCCCTAATAGGGATCAGATTCATCCCGGGATCACCCTCCTCCTTCCCCTAATAGGGATCAGATTCATCCCGGGATCATCCTCCTCCTTACCCTAATAGGGATCAGATTTATCCATGGATCACCCACCTCCTTCCCCCTAATAGGGATCAGATTTATCCCGGGATCATCCTCCTCCTTCCCCCTAATAGGGATCAGATTTATCCCTGGATCACCCTCCTCCTTCCCCCTAATAGGGATCAGATTTATCCCGGGATCACCCTCCTCCTTCCCCCTAATAGGGATCAGATTTATCCTGGGATCACCCTCCTCCTTCCTCCTAATAGGGATCAGATTTATCCCGGGATCATCCTCCTCCTTCCCCTCCCCCTAATAGGGATCAGATTTATCCCAAGATCACCCTCCCCCTGTCTTTAATAGGGATCAGATGTATCCCGGGATCATTCTGCTCCTCCCCCTCCCCCTAATAGGGATCAGATTATATCCCAGGATCTCGCTCCTTGTCCTTCCCCCTAATAGGGATCAGATTTATCCCGGGATCACCCTCCTCCTTCCCCCTAATAGGGATCAGATTTATCCCGGGATCACCCTCCTCCTTCCCCCTAATAGGGATCAGATTTATCCCGGGATCACCCTCCTCCTCCTGCCCCTAATAGGGATCAGATTTATCCCGGGATCACCCTCCTCTTTCCCCTAATAGGGATCAGATTTATCCCGGGATCACCCTCCTCCTCCTCCCCCTAATAGGGATCAGATTTATCCCGGGATCACCCTCCTCCTCCTCCCCCTAATAGGGATCAGATTTATCTCAGGATCACCCTGCTCCTTCCCCTAATAGGGATCAGATTTATCCCTGGATCACCCTTCTCCTTCCCCTAATAGGGATCAGATTTATCCCGGGATAACCCTTCTCCTTCCCCTAATAGGGATCAGATTTATCCCGGGATCACCCTCCTCCTTCCCCTAATAGGGATCAGATTTATCCCGGGATCACCCTCCTCCTTCCCCTAATAGGGATCAGAGTTATCCCGGGATCACCCTCCTCCTTCCCCTAATAGGGATCAGATTTATCACAGGATCTCGATCCTTCTCCTTCCCTAATAGGGATCAGATTTATCCCGGGATCACCCTCCTCCTTCCCCTAATAGGGATCAGATTTATTCTGGGATCACCCTCCTCCTTCCCCTAATAGGGATCAGATTTATCCCGGGATCACCCTCCTCCTTCCCCTAATAGGGATCAGATTTATCACAGGATCTCGATCCTTCTCCTTCCCTAATAGGGATCAGATTTATCCCGGGATCACCCTCCTCCTTCCCCTAATAGGGATCAGATTTATTCTGGGATCACCCTCCTCCTTCCCCTAATAGGGATCAGATTTATTCTGGGATCACCCTCCTCCTTCCCCTAATAGGGATCAGATTTATCGCGGGATCACCCTCCTCTTTCCCTTAATAGGGATCAGATTTATCCCGGGATCACCCTCCTCTTTCCCCTAATAGGGATCAGATTTATCCCGGGATCACCCTCCTCCTTCCCCTAATAGGGATCAGATTTATCCCGGGATCACCCTCCTCCTTCTCCTAATAGGGATCAGATGTATCCCGGGATCACTCTCCTCCTTCCCCCTAATAGGGATCAGATTTATCCTGGGGTCCTAATGTCTGGATCCCTGACGCCTTTGCGGCAACCTAACTCCTGGGCATATTTACCAACTTTTCAGGGTGGGAAAGAGGGACATCTGTTCAATTAGGCCACACCTCCTCATTGAGGGATAGATGAAGCCACGCCCTAATTGATGGATGGATGAAGCCACGCCCCCAATTGAGGGATGGATTAAGCCACGCCCCTCATTGAGGGATTGGTGAAGCCACGCCCCTCATTGCGGGATGGGTGAAGCCACGCCCCCTCATTGAGGGATATATGAAGCCACGCCCCCTCATTGAGGGATATATGAAGCCACGCCCCTCATTGAGGGATATATGAAGCCACGCCCCCTCATTGAGGGGTAGATGAAGCCACGCCCCCTCATTGAGGGATAGATGAAGCCACACTCTCTCATTGAGGGATAGATGAAGCCACGCCCCCTCATTGAGGGGTAGATGAAGCCACGCCCCCTCATTGAGGGATAGATGAAGCCACACTCTCTCATTGAGGGATAGATGAAGCCACACCCCCTCATTGCGGGATAGATGAAGCCACGCCCCCTCATTGCGGGATAGATGAAGCTACGCTCTGTCATTGAGGGATAGATGAAGCCACGCCCCCTCATTGAGGGATAGATGAAGCCACGCCCCCTCATTGCGGGATAGATGAAGCCACGCCCCCTCATTGGAGGATAGCTGAAGCTACGCTCTGTCATTGAGGGATAGATGAAGCCACGCCCCCTCATTGAGGGATAGATGAAGCCACACTCTCTCATTGAGGAATAGATGAAGCCACGCCCCCTCATTGAGGGATAGATGAAGCCACGCCCCCTCATTGAGGGATAGATGAAGCCACACTCTCTCATTGAGGAATAGATGAAGCCACGCCCCCTCATTGAGGGATGGATGAAGCCACGCTCTCTCATTGAGGAATGGATGAAGCCACGCCCCCTCATTGAGGGATAGATGAAGCCACGCTCTCTCATTGAGGAATGGATGAAGCCACGCCCCCTCATTGAGGGATAGATGAAGCCACACTCTCTCATTGAGGGATAGATGAAGCCACACTCTCTCATTGAGGAATAGATGAAGCCACGCCCCCTCATTGAGGAATAGATGAAGCCACGCCCCCTCATTGAGGGATAGATGAAGCCACGCCCCCTCATTGAGGGATAGATGAAGCCACGCCCCCTCATTGAGGGATAGATTGTGACAGACTCTCTGCCCCTTTGGACTTTACACAGGTTCATTGCTTTCCTTTTCTTAAGCATGTTACAGACTGCCATTGTATTGATTGATTACGTCACAGACAATGGCATTGTTCTGATTGAGTGTATTACAGACGTCTATTGTTTTGCTGATTGCGTCACCGGCAGAGTTGAGGGATTGTGTGCCCTGCTGCTATTGGTCGGTGTGTGTGTCATGCAATGGAGACTTGTGTATATAAGGCCCAGTGTGGCACTAATAAAGTACAGTTCATCTTCACCCTCAATACTGAAGTTCTGTCTCTTATTGGGGGAAACGCTATATTACAATTCACTAGCCCTTGTAAGGGCTGTTCCTGTTTCCTCACGGACGACTCTGGAATTCCAGCAGCACCTCTTACGATTGGGAAAAGGACGTCTCGGGCGGTGAAGCCCTCCGGCGATAAGGGTTATCGCTACAATTGGTGGCAAGCGGTTGGATGGTCCTTTCTACCCAGAGAGAGTGCTACCCTGATGGAGAGTCAGTAGGACAAGTTGAAGGCTGACCCTGAAGGATCTACTCGAGAGCCGGGGAAGGTCAGCTAGCAACCGCCCACGTCAGGAACTGATAGCCGAGCTGATCGAAATGGATCGTGCAGCAGTGAGGACCGAAACCAATATAGAGATCGATGAAGACGCTGCTCTCGTTCAAGCGGTTCGGAACAGATTGTCGGTCTATGGCCCGAATCCATCACAGGAACTGATCGACCGAGTCTTCGCCGCAGCGGAGGCAGAGGCCAGTAAGCGAAGGGAAGATCGGCGACTTTCAACCCAGCAGCCTCTCAGCCTCAGTTACACTGGGGGGAGAAAGATTCCATTTGCAGCATTTAAGTCCTTCCAGGAAAGTGACGACGAGATTGACGGATTTTTGGTCGATTTTGAACGGCAGTGCGCTTTACACCGGGTACCCACGGAGGAATGGGTCACCATATTATCAGGGAAACTATCTGGGAAAGCTTCCGATGCTTTCCGGGCCATCCCTGATGCGGACTTACCACACTACCATCTGGTAAAGGAGGCTTTGTTAGCCCGGCACGCTGTCACCCCGGAAGCCTACAGTTGTTTTTACTAGAACATTTTCTCAATGCCTTGCAGCCAGAGCTAAGAGAGTATGTACAAGACCAGCACCCTGTGAGTACATGTGTGTGTACAAGACCAGCACCCTGTGAGTACAACTGTATGTGTGTGTACAAGACCAGCACCCTGTGAGTACATGTGTGTGTACAAGACCAGCACCCTGTGAGTACAACTGTATGTGTGTGTACAAGACCAGCACCCTGTGAGTACATGTGTGTGTACAAGACCAGCACCCTGTGAGTACATGTGTGTGTACAAGACCAGCACCCTGTGAGTACATGTGTGTGTACAAGACCAGCACCCTGTGAGTACATGTGTGTGTACAAGACCAGCACCCTGTGAGTACATGTGTGTGTACAAGACCAGCACCCTGTGAGTACAACTGTATGTGTGTGTACAAGACCAGCACCCTGTGAGTACAACTGTATGTGTGTGTGTGTGTGTGTGTGTGTGTGTGTGTGTGTGTGTGTGTGTACAGGCCCGGTAGACAAACCAGTAATGCAGATGGATTATCCCTGCAAACAGAACTCTGCCCCTAACAAGAGTCCGGATAGCCCCACGTTAACCCGAACAGGGTCAATCCGGGTCTGCCGGGTGTTCCACAAAAAGGGGGCATTGTGACAGACTCTCTGCCCCTTTGGACTTTACACAGGTTCATTACTTTCCTTTTCTTAAGCATGTTACAGACTGCCATTGTGTTGATTGATTACGCTATTCATTGTTCTCACTGCCATTGTATTAATTGATTACGTCACAGACAATGGCATTGTTCTGATTGAGTGTATTACAGACGTCTATTGTGTTGCTGATTGCGTCACCGGCAGAGTTGAGGGATTGTGTGCCCTGCTGCTATTGGTCAGTGTGGTTGTCATTCCATGGAGACTTGTGCATATAAGGCCTAGAGTGGCACTAATAAAAACACTTCACCTTCACCCTCATTACTGAAGTTCTGTCTCTTATTGGGGGAAACGCTATATTACAATTCACTAGCCCTTGTAAGGGCTGTTCCTGTTTCCTCACGGACGACTCTGGAATTCCAGCAGCACCTCTCACCATTGGGAAAAGGACGTCTCGGGCGGTGAAGCCCTCCGGCGATAAGGGTTATCGCTACATAGATGAAGCCACACTCTCTCATTGAGGGATAGATGAAGCCACGCCCCCTCATTGAAGGATAGATGAAGCCACGCTCTCTCATTGAGGGATAGATGAAGCCACGCCCCCTCATTGAAGGATAGATGAAGCCACGCCCCCTCATTGAGGGATAGATAAAGCCACGCTCTCTCATTGAGGGATAGATGAAGCCACACTCTCTCATTGAGGGATAGATGAAGCCACACCCCCTCATTGAAGGATAGATGAAGCCACGCGATCTCATTGAGGGATGGATGAAGCCACACTCTCTCATTGAGGGATAGATGAAGCCACGCTCTCTCATTGAGGGATAGATGAAGCCACACTCTCTCATTGAGGGATAGATGAAGCCACACCCCCTCATTGAAGGATAGATGAAGCCACGCTCTCTCATTGAGGGATGGATGAAGCCACACTCTCTCATTGAGGGATAGATGAAGCCACGCCCCCTCATTGAAGGATAGATGAAGCCACGCTCTCTCACTGAGGGATGGATGAAGCCACACTCTCTCATTGAGGGATAGATGAAGCCACGCCCCCTCATTGAGGGATGGATGAAGCCACACTCTCTCATTGAGGGATAGATGAAGCCACGCCCCCTCATTGAGGGATAGATGAAGCCACGCCCCCTCATTGAGGGATGGATGAAGCCACGCCCCCTCATTGAGGGATAGATGAAGCCACGCCCCCTCATTGAGGGATAGATGAAGCCACGCTCTCTCATTGAGAGATAGATGAAGCCACACGCTCTCATTGAGGGATAGATGAAGCCACGCCCCCTCATTGAGGGATGGATGAAGCCACACTCTCTCATTGAGGGATAGATGAAGCCACACTCTCTCATTGAGGGATAGATGAAGCCACGCCCCCTCATTGAGGGATAGATGAAGCCACGCTCTCTCATTGAGGGATAGATGAAGCCACACGCTCTCATTGAGGGATGGATGAAGACACACTCTCTCATTGAGGGATGGATGAAGCCACGCTCTCTCATTGAGGGATAGATGAAGCCACACTCTCTCATTGAGGGATGGATGAAGCCACGCTCTCTCATTGAGGGATAGATGAAGCCAGACGCTCTCGTTGAGGGATGGATGAAGCCACACTCTCTCATTGAGGGATAGATGAAGCCACGCCCCCTCATTGAAGGATAGATGAAGCCACGCTCTCTCATTGAGGGATAGATGAAGCCACGCCCCCTCATTGAAGGATAGATGAAGCCACGCTCTCTCATTGAGGGATGGATGAAGCCACACTCTCTCATTGAGGGATAGATGAAGCCACGCCCCCTCATTGAAGGATAGATGAAGCCACGCCCCCTCATTGAGGGATAGATAAAGCCACGCTCTCTCATTGAGGGATAGATGAAGCCACACCCCCTCATTGAAGGATAGATGAAGCCACGCTCTCTCATTGAGGGATGGATGAAGCCAAACTCTCTCATTGAGAGATAGATGAAGCCACGCCCCCTCATTGAAGGATAGATGAAGCCACGCTCTCTCACTGAGGGATGGATGAAGCCACACTCTCTCATTGAAGGATAGATGAAGCCACGCCCCCTCATTGAAGGATAAATGAAGCCACGCTCTCTCATTGAGGGATGGATGAAGCCACACTCTCTCATTGAGAGATAGATGAAGCCACACGCTCTCATTGAGGGATGGATGAAGCCACGCTCTCTCATTGAGGGATAGATGAAGCCACGCCCCCTCATTGAAGGATAAATGAAGCCACGCTCTCTCATTGAGGGATGGATGAAGCCACACTCTCTCATTGAGGGATAGATGAAGCCACACGCTCTCATTGAGGGATGGATGAAGACACACTCTCTCATTGAGGGATGGATGAAGCCACGCTCTCTCATTGAGGGATAGATGAAGCCAGGCTCTCTCATTAAGGGATAGATGAAGCCACACTCTCTCATTGAGGGATAGATGAAGCCACGCCCCCTCATTGAGGGATAGATGAAGCCACGCTCTCTCATTGAGGGATAGATGAAGCCACACGCTCTCATTGAGGGATGGATGAAGCCACACTCTCTCATTGAGGGATAGATGAAGCCACGCCCCCTCATTGAAGGATAGATGAAGCCACGCTCTCTCATTGAGGGATGGATGAAGCCACACTCTCTCATTGAGGGATGGATGAAGCCACACTTTCTCATTGAGGGATAGATGAAGCCACACGCTCTCATTGAGGGATAGATGAAGCCACACTCTCTCATTGAGGGATAGATGAAGCCACGCCCCCTCATTGAGGGATAGATGAAGCCACACTCTCTCATTGAGGGATGGATGAAGCCACACTTTCTCATTGAGGGATAGATGAAGCCACACGCTCTCATTGAGGGATGGATGAAGACACACTCTCTCATTGAGGGATGGATGAAGCCACGCTCTCTCATTGAGGGATAGATGAAGCCACGCTCTCTCATTGAGGGATAGATGAAGCCACACTCTCTCATTGAGGGATAGATGAAGCCACGCTCTCTCATTGAGGGATATATGAAGCCACACTCTCTCATTGAGGGATAGATGAAGCCACGCATTCTCATTGAGGGATGGATGAAGCCACACTCTCTCATTGAGGGATAGATGAAGCCACACTCTCTCATTGAGGGATAGATGAAGCCACACTCTCTCATTGAGGGATAGATGAAGCCACACCCTCTCATTGAGGGATGGATGAAGCCACACCCTCTCATTGAGGGATGGATGAAGCCACACCTCCTCATTGAGGGATAGATGAAGCCACACTCTCTCATAGAGGGATAGATGAAGCCACACTCTCTCATAGAGGGATAGATGAAGCCACACTCTCTCATTGAGGGATAGATGAAGCCACTTTTCTCTCAATGAGGGATAGATGAAGCCACACTCTCTCATTGAGGGATAGATGAAGCCACACTCTCTCACTGAGGGATAGATGAAGCCACACTCTCTCATTGAGGGATAGATGAAGCCACGCTCTCTCATTGAGGGACAGATAAAGCCACGCCCCCTCATTGAGGGATAGATAATGCCACACTCTCTCATTGAGGGATAGATGATACCACACTCTCTCATTGAGGGATAGATGAAGCCACACTCTCTCATTGAGGGATATATGAAGCCACGCCCCCTCATTGAGGGATATATGAAGCCACGCACCCTCATTGAGGGATAGATGAAGCCACACTCTCTCATTGAGGGATAGATGAAGCCACGCTCTCTCATTGAGGGATGGATGAAGCCATACTCTCTCATTGAGGGATAGATGAAGCCACGCCCCCTCATTGAAGGATAGATGAAGCCACGCCCCTCATTGAGGGATAGATGAAGCCACGCTCTCTCATTGAGGGATAGATGAAGCCACACTCTCTCATTGAGGGATAGATGAAGCCACGCCCCCTCATTGAAGGATAGATGAAGCCACGCTCTCTCATTGAGGGATGGATGAAGCCACACTTTCTCATTGAGGGATAGATGAAGCCACACGCTCTCATTGAGGGATGGATGAAGACACACTCTCTCATTGAGGGATGGATGAAGCCACGCTCTCTCATTGAGGGATAGATGAAGCCACACTCTCTCATTGAGGGATAGATGAAGCCACGCCCCCTCATTGAGGGATAGATGAAGCCACGCTCTCTCATTGAGGGATAGATGAAGCCACACGCTCTCATTCAGGGATGGATGAAGCCACACTCTCTCATTGAGGGATAGATGAAGCCACGCCCCCTCATTGAAGGATAGATGAAGCCACGCTCTCTCATTGAGGGATGGATGAAGCCACACTCTCTCATTGAGGGATGGATGAAGCCACACTTTCTCATTGAGGGATAGATGAAGCCACACGCTCTCATTGAGGGATAGATGAAGCCACACTCTCTCATTGAAGGATAGATGAAGCCACGCCCCCTCATTGAAGGATAGATGAAGCCACGCTCTCTCATTGAGGGATGGATGAAGCCACACTCTCTCATTGAGGGATGGATGAAGCCACACTTTCTCATTGAGGGATAGATGAAGCCACACGCTCTCATTGAGGGATAGATGAAGCCACACTCTCTCATTGAGGGATAGATGAAGCCACGCCCCCTCATTGAGGGATAGATGAAGCCACACTCTCTCATTGAGGGATGGATGAAGCCACACTTTCTCATTGAGGGATAGATGAAGCCACACGCTCTCATTGAGGGATGGATGAAGACACACTCTCTCATTGAGGGATGGATGAAGCCACGCTCTCTCATTGAGGGATAGATGAAGCCACGCTCTCTCATTGAGGGATAGATGAAGCCACACTCTCTCATTGAGGGATAGATGAAGCCACGCATTCTCATTGAGGGATAGATGAAGCCACACGCTCTCATTGAGGGATAGATGAAGCCACACTCTCTCATTGAGGGATAGATGAAGCCACGCTCTCTCATTGAGGGATGGATGAAGCCACGCTCTCTCATTGAGGGATGGATGAAGCCACACCCTCTCATTGAGGGATGGATGAAGCCACACCTCCTCATTGAGGGATAGATGAAGCCACACTCTCTCATTGAGGGATAGATGAAGCCACACTCTCTCACTGAGGGATAGATGAAGCCACACTCTCTCATTGAGGGATAGATGAAGCCACGCTCTCTCATTGAGGGATAGATGAAGCCACGCTCTCTCATTGAGGGATAGATGAAGCCACGCTCTCTCACTGAGGGATAGATGAAGCCACACTCTCTCAATGAGGGATAGATGAAGCCACGCTCTCCTATTGAGGGACAGATGAAGCCACGCCCCTCATTGAGGGATAGATGAAGCCACACCTCCTCATTGAGGGATAGATAATGCCACACTCTCTCATTGAGGGATAGATGAAGCCACACTCTCTCATTGAGGGATTTATGAAGCCACGCCCCCTCATTGAGGGATATATGAAGCCACGCACCCTCATTGAGGGATAGATGAAGCCACACTCTCTCATTGAGGGATAGATGAAGCCACACTCTCTCATTGAGGGATAGATGAAGCCACGCCCCCTCATTGAAGGATAGATGAAGCCACGCTCTCTCATTGAGGGATGGATGAAGCCACACTCTCTCATTGAGGGATAGATGAAGCCACGCCCCCTCATTGAAGGATAGATGAAGCCACGCCCCCTCATTGAGGGATAGATGAAGCCACACTCTCTCATTGAGGGATGGATGAAGCCACACTTTCTCATTGAGGGATAGATGAAGCCACACGCTCTCATTGAGGGATGGATGAAGACACACTCTCTCATTGAGGGATGGATGAAGCCACGCTCTCTCATTGAGGGATAGATGAAGCCACGCTCTCTCATTGAAGGATAGATGAAGCCACACTCTCTCATTGAGGGATAGATGAAGCCACGCCCCCTCATTGAGGGATAGATGAAGCCACGCTCTCTCATTGAGGGATAGATGAAGCAATACGCTCTCATTGAGGGATGGATGAAGCGACACTCTCTCATTGAGGGATAGATGAAGCCACGCCCCCTCATTGAAGGATAGATGAAGCAACGCTCTCTCATTGAGGGATGGATGAAGCCACACTCTCTCATTGAGGGATGGATGAAGCCACACTTTCTCATTGAGGGATAGATGAAGCCACACGCTCTCATTGAGGGATAGATGAAGCCACGCTCTCTCATTGAGGGATAGATGAAGCCACGCCCCCTCATTGAGGGATAGATGAAGCCACACTCTCTCATTGAGGGATGGATGAAGCCACACTTTCTCATTGAGGGATAGATGAAGCCACACGCTCTCATTGAGGGATGGATGAAGACACACTCTCTCATTGAGGGATAGATGAAGCCACGCATTCTCATTGAGGGATAGATGAAGCCACGCTCTCTCATTGAGGGATGGATGAAGCCACACCCTCTCATTGAGGGATGGATGAAGCCACACCTCCTCATTGAGGGATAGATGAAGCCACACTCTCTCATTGAGGGATAGATGAAGCCACACTCTCTCACTGAGGGATAGATGAAGCCACACTCTCTCATTGAGGGATAGATGAAGCCACGCTCTCTCATTGAGGGATAGATGAAGCCACGCTCTCTCATTGAGGGATAGATGATGCCACGCTCTCTCATTGAGGGATAGATGAAGCCACACTCTCTTATTGAGGGATAGATGAAGCCACACTTTCTCACTGAGGGATAGATGAAGCCACACTCTCTCATTGAGGGATAGATGAAGCCACGCTCTCTCATTGAGGGATAGATGAAGCCACGCCCCCTCATTGAGGGATAGATGAAGCCACACCCCCTCATTGAGGGATAGATAATGCCACACTCTCTCATTGAGGGATAGATGAAGCCACACTCTCTCATTGAGGGATAGATGATACCACACTCTCTCATTGAGGGATAGATGAAGCCACACTCTCTCATTGAGGGATATATGAAGCCACGCCCCCTCATTGAGGGATATATGAAGCCACGCACCCTCATTGAGGGATAGATGAAGCCACACTCTCTCATTGAGGGATAGATGAAGCCACACTCTCTCATTGAGGGATGGATGAAGCCACACTCTCTCATTGAGGGATAGATAATACCACACTCTCTGCCACGCTCTCTCATTGAGGGATAGATTAAGTCACACTCTCTCTCATTGAGGGATAGATGATGCCACGCTCTCTCATTGAGGGATGGATGAAGCCACACTCTCTCATTGAGGGATAGATGATGCCACGCTCTCTCATTGAGGGATAGATGATGCCACACTCTCTCATTGAGGGATAGATGAAGCCACGCTCTCTCATTGAGGGATAGATGAAGCCACGCTCTCTCATTGAGGGATGGATGAAGCCACATGCTCTCATTGAGGGATAGATGAAGCCACGCCCTCTCATTGAGGGATAGATGAAGCCACGCTCTCTCATTGACGGATAGATGAAGCCACGATCTCTCATTGAGGGATAGATGAAGCCACACGCTCTCATTGAGGGATGGATGAAGCCACACGCTCTCATTGAGGGATAGATGAAGCCACGCTCTCTCATTGAGGGATAGATGATGCCACGCTCTCTCATTGAGGGATGGATGAAGCCACACTCTCTCATTGAGGGATAGATGATGCCACGCTCTCTCATTGAGGGATAGATGATGCCACACCCTCTCATTGAGGGATAGATGAAGCCACGCTCTCTCATTGAGGGATAGATGAAGCCACGCTCTCTCATTGAGGGATGGATGAAGCCACATGCTCTCATTGAGCGATAGATGAAGCCACGCCCTCTCATTGAGGGATAGATGAAGCCACGCTCTCTCATTGAGGGATGGATGAAGCCACGCTCTCTCATTGAGGTATGGATGAAGCCACGCTCTCTCATTGAGGGATAGATGATGCCACACTCTCTCATTGAGGGATAGATGAAGCCACGCCCTCTCATTGAGGGATAGATGATGCCACGCTCTCAAATTGAGGGATAAATGAAGCCACGCTCTCTCATTGAGGGATAGATGAAGCCATGCTCTCTCATTGAGGGATAGATGAAGCCACACTCTCTCATTGAGGGATAGCTGAAGCCACACTCTCTCATTGAGGGATAGATGATGCCACACTCTCTCATTGAGGGATAGATGATGCCACACTCTCTCATTGAGGGATAGATGAAGCCACGCCCCCTCATTGAGGGATAGATGATGCCACGCTCTCTAATTGAGGGATAGATGAAGCCACGCTCTCTCATTGAGGGATAGATGAAGCCACGCTCTCTCATTGAGGGATAGATGAAGCCACGCTCTCTCATTGAGGGATAGATGAAGCCACGCTCTCTCATTGAGGGATAGATGAAGCCACGCTCTCTCATTGAGGGATAGATGAAGCCACGCTCTCTCATTGAGGGATGGATGAAGCCACGCTCTCTCATTGAGGGATAGATGATGCCACACTCTCTCATTGAGGGATAGATGATGCCACACTCTCTCATTGAGGGATAGATGATGCCACGCTCTCTAATTGAGGGATAGATGAAGCCACGCTCTCTCATTGAGGGATAGATGAAGCCACGCTCTCTCATTGAGGGATAGATGAAGCCACGCTCTCTCATTGAGGGATAGATGAAGCCACGCTCTCTCATTGAGGGATAGATGAAGCCACGCTCTCTCATTGAGGGATAGATGAAGCCACGCTCTCTCATTGAGGGATGGATGAAGCCACACTCTCTCATTGAGGGATAGATGATGCCACACTCTCTCACTGAGGGATGGATGAAGCCACACTCTCTCATTGAGGGATAGATGAAGCCACGCCCCCTCATTGAGGGATAGATGATGCCACGCTCTCTAATTGAGGGATAGATGAAGCCACGCTCTCTCATTGAGGGATAGATGAAGCCACACTCTCTCATTGAGGGATAGATGAAGCCACACTCTCTCATTGAGGGATAGATGAAGCCACACTCTCTCATTGAGGGATAGATGAAGCAACGCCCCCTCATTGAGGGATATATGAAGCCACGCCCCCTCATTGAGGGATAGATGAAGCCACACTCTCTCATTGAGGGATAGATGAAGCCACACTCTCTCATTGAGGGGTAGATTAAGTCACGCTCTCTCATTGAGGAATATATGAAGCCACGCCCCTCATTGAGGGATATATGAAGCCACGCCCCCTTATTGAGGGATAGATGAAGCCACGCACCCTCGTTGAGGGATAGATGAAGCCACACGCTCTCATTGAGGGATAGATGATGCCATACTCTCTCATTGAGGGATGGATGAAGCCACACCCCCTCATTGAGGGATGGATGAAGCCACACTCTCTCATTGAGGGATAGATGATGTCACACTCTCTCATTGAGGGATAGATGAAGCCACGCCCCCTCATTGAGGGATGGATGAAGCCACACTTTCTCATTGAGGGATAGATGAAACCACACTCTCTCATTGAGGGATAGATGAAGCCACGCCCCCTCATTGAGGGATGGATGAAGCAACACTTTCTCATTGAGGGATGGATGAAGCCACTCCCCCTCATTGAGGGATGGATGAAGCCACACTCTCTCATTGAGGGATAGATGATGCCACACTCTCTCATTGAGTAATGGATGAAGCCACACTCTCTCATTGAGGGATATATGAAGCCACGCCCCCACATTGAGGGATATATGAAGCCACGCCCCCTCATTGAGGGATAGATGACACTCTCTCATAAAGGGATAGATGAAGCCACGCCCCCTCATTGACGGATAGATGAAGCCACACTCTCTCATTGAGGGATAGATGAAGCCACGCTCTCTCATTGAGGGATAGATGAAGCCACGCCCCCTCATTGAGGGATATTTGAAGCCACGCCCCCTCATTGAGGGATAGATGAAGCCACACTCTCTCATTGAGGGATATATGAAGCCACGCCCCCTCATTGAGGGATATATGAAGCCGCGCCCCCTCATTGAGGGATAGATGACACTCTCTCATTGAGGGATAGATGAAGCCACACTCTCACATTGAGGGATAGATGATGCCACGCTCTCTCATTGAGGGATAGATGAAGCCACACTCTCTCATTGAGGGATATATGAAGCCACGCCCCCCCATTGAGGGATAGATGAAGCCACGCCCCCTCATTGAGGGATAGATGAAGCCACACTCTCTTATTGAGGGATGGATGAAGCCACACCCTCTAATTGAGGGATGATGAAGCCACACTCTCTCATTGAGGGATAGATGAAGCCACGCCCCCTCATTGACGGATAGATGAAGCCACACTCTCTCATTGAGGGATAGATGAAGCCACACTCTCTCATTGAGGGATGATAAAGCCACACTCTCTCATTGAGGGATAGATGAAGCCACGCTCTCTCATTGAGGGATGATAAAGCCACACTCTCTCATTGAGGGATAGATGATGCCACACTCTCTCATTGAGGGATATATGAAGCCACGCCCCCTCATTGAGGGATATATGAAGCCACGCCCCCTCATTGAGGGATAGATGAAGCCACGCCCCCTCATTGAGGGATAGATGAAGCCACACTCTCTCATTGAGGAATAGATGAAGCCACACTCTCTCATTGAGGGATGGATGAAGCCACACTCTCTCATTGAGGGATGGATGAAGCCACGCCCCCTCATTGAGGGATGGATGAAGCCACACTCTCTCACTGAGGGATGGATGAAGCCACACTCTCTCATTGAGGGATAGATGAAGCCACGCCCTCTCATTGAGGGATAGAGGAAGCCACACTCTCTCATTGAGGGATAGATGAAGCCACACTCTCTCATTGAGGGATAGATGATGCCACGCTCTCTCATTGAGGGATATATGAAGCCACGCCCCCTCATTGAGGGATATATGAAGCCACACCCCCTCATTGAGGGATAGATGAAGCCACACTCTCTCACTGAGGGATAGATGAAGCCACACTCTCTCATTGAGGGATAGATGAAGCCACGCTCTCTCATTGAGGGATAGATGAAGCCACGCTCTCTCATTGAGGGATAGATGATGCCACGCTCTCTCATTGAGGGATAGATGAAGCCACACTTTCTCACTGAGGGATAGATGAAGCCACACTCTCTCATTGAGGGATAGATGAAGCCACGCTCTCTCATTGAGGGATAGATGAAGCCACGCCCCCTCATTGAGGGATAGATGAAGCCACACCCCCTCATTGAGGGATAGATAATGCCACACTCTCTCATTGAGGGATAGATGAAGCCACACTCTCTCATTGAGGGATAGATGATACCACACTCTCTCATTGAGGGATAGATGAAGCCACACTCTCTCATTGAGGGATATATGAAGCCACGCCCCCTCATTGAGGGATATATGAAGCCACGCACCCTCATTGAGGGATAGATGAAGCCACACTCTCTCATTGAGGGATAGATGAAGCCACACTCTCTCATTGAGGGATGGATGAAGCCACACTCTCTCATTGAGGGATAGATGATACCACACTCTCTGCCACGCTCTCTCATTGAGGGATAGATTAAGTCACACTCTCTCTCATTGAGGGATAGATGATGCCACGCTCTCTCATTGAGGGATGGATGAAGCCACACTCTCTCATTGAGGGATAGATGATGCCACGCTCTCTCATTGAGGGATAGATGATGCCACACTCTCTCATTGAGGGATAGATGAAGCCACGCTCTCTCATTGAGGGATAGATGAAGCCACGCTCTCTCATTGAGGGATGGATGAAGCCACGCTCTCTCATTGAGGTATAGATGAAGCCACACTCTCTCATTGAGGGATAGATGATGCCACGCTCTCTCATTGAGGGATAGATGAAGCCACGCCCTCTCATTGAGGGATAGATGAAGCCACACTCTCTCATTGAGGGATAGATGATGCCACGCTCTCTCATTGAGGGATAGATGAAGCCACGCCCTCTCATTGAGGGATAGATGAAGCCACACTCTCTCATTGAGGGATGGATGAAGCCACGCTCTCTCATTGAGGTATAGATGAAGCCACACTCTCTCATTGAGGGATAGATGAAGCCACACTCTCTCATTGAGGGATAGATGAAGCCACGCCCCCTCATTGAGGGATATATGAAGCCACGCCCCCTCATTGAGGGATAGATGAAGCCACACTCTCTCATTGAGGGATAGATGAAGCCACACTCTCTCATTGAGGGGTAGATTAAGTCACGCTCTCTCATTGAGGGATATATGAAGCCACGCCCCTCATTGAGGGATATATGAAGCCACGCCCCCTTATTGGGGGATAGATGAAGCCACGCCCCCTCGTTGAGGGATAGATGAAGCCACACGCTCTCATTGAGGGATAGATGATGCCATACTCTCTCATTGAGGGATGGATGAAGCCACACCCCCTCATTGAGGGATGGATGAAGCCACACTCTCTCATTGAGGGATAGATGATGCCACACTCTCTCATTGAGGGATAGATGAAGCCACGCCCCCTCATTGAGGGATGGATGAAGCCACACTTTCTCATTGAGGGATAGATGAAACCACACTCTCTCATTGAGGGGTAGATTAAGTCACGCTCTCTCATTGAGGGATATATGAAGCCACGCCCCTCATTGAGGGATATATGAAGCCACGCCCCCTTATTGGGGGATAGATGAAGCCACGCCCCCTCGTTGAGGGATAGATGAAGCCACACGCTCTCATTGAGGGATAGATGATGCCATACTCTCTCATTGAGGGATGGATGAAGCCACACCCCCTCATTGAGGGATGGATGAAGCCACACTCTCTCATTGAGGGATAGATGATGCCACACTCTCTCATTGAGGGATAGATGAAGCCACGCCCCCTCATTGAGGGATGGATGAAGCCACACTTTCTCATTGAGGGATAGATGAAACCACACTCTCTCATTGAGGGATAGATGAAGCCACGCCCCCTCATTGAGGGATGGATGAAGCAACACTTTCTCATTGAGGGATGGATGAAGCCACTCCCCCTCATTGAGGGATGGATGAAGCCACACTCTCTCATTGAGGGATAGATGATGCCACACTCTCTCATTGAGTAATGGATGAAGCCACACTCTCTCATTGAGGGATATATGAAGCCACGCCCCCGCATTGAGGGATAGATGAAGCCACGCCCCCTCATTGACGGATAGATGAAGCCACACTCTCTCATTGAGGGATAGATGAAGCCACGCTCTCTCGTTGAGGGATAGATGAAGCCACGCCCCCTCATTGAGGGATATTTGAAGCCACGCCCCCTCATTGAGGGATAGATGAAGCCACACTCTCTCATTGAGGGATATATGAAGCCACGCCCCCTCATTGAGGGATATATGAAGCCGCGCCCCCTCATTGAGGGATAGATGACACTCTCTCATTGAGGGATAGATGAAGCCACACTCTCACATTGAGGGATAGATGATGCCACGCTCTCTCATTGAGGGATAGATGAAGCCACACTCTCTCATTGAGGGATATATGAAGCCACGCCCTCCCATTGAGGGATATATGAAGCCACGCCCCCTCATTGAGGGATAGATGAAGCCACACTCTCTTATTGAGGGATGGATGAAGCCACAGCCTCTAATTGAGGGATGATGAAGCCACACTCTCTCATTGAGGGATAGATGAAGCCACGCCCCCTCATTGACGGATAGATGAAGCCACACTCTCTCATTGAGGGATGATAAAGCCACACTCTCTCATTGAGGGATAGATGAAGCCACACTCTCTCATTGAGGGATAGATGAAGCCACGCTCTCATTTAGGGATGATAAAGCCACACTCTCTCATTGAGGGATAGATGAAGCCACGCTCTCTCATTGAGGGATAGATGAAGCCACGCCCCCTCATTGAGGGATATATGAAGCCACGCCCCCTCATTGAGGGATAGATGAAGCCACGCCCCCTCATTGAGGGATAGATGATGCCACACTCTCTCATTGAGGGATATATGAAGCCACGCCCCCTCATTGAGGGATATATGAAGCCACGCCCCCTCATTGAGGGATAGATGAAGCCACGCCCCCTCATTGAGGGATAGATGAAGCCACACTCTCTCATTGAGGAATAGATGAAGCCACACTCTCTCATTGAGGGATGGATGAAGCCACACTCTCTCATTGAGGGATGGATGAAGCCACGCCCCCTCATTGAGGGATGGATGAAGCCACACTCTCTCACTGAGGGATGGATGAAGCCACACTCTCTCATTGAGGGATAGATGAAGCCACGCCCTCTCATTGAGGGATAGAGGAAGCCACACTCTCTCATTGAGGGATAGATGAAGCCACACTCTCTCATTGAGGGATAGATGATGCCACGCTCTCTCATTGAGGGATATATGAAGCCACGCCCCCTCATTGAGGGATATATGAAGCCACACCCCCTCATTGAGGGATAGATGAAGCCACACTCTCTCATTGAGGGATATATGAAGCCACGCCCCCTCATTGAGGGATATATGAAGCCACGCCCCCTCATTGAGGGATAGATGAAGCCACACCCTTTCATTGAGGGACGGATGAAGCCACGCTCTCTCATTGAGGGATAGATGAAGCCACGCCCCCTCATTGAGGGATGGATGAAGCCATACTCTCTCACTGAGGGATGGATGAAGCCACACTCTCTCATTGAGGGATGGATGAAGCCACACTCTCTCATTAAGGGATGGATGATGCCACACTCTCTCATTGACGGATAGATGAAGCCACACTCTCTCATTGAGAGATATATGAAGCCACGCCCCCTCATTGAGGGATATATGAAGCCACGCCCCCTCATTGAGGGATATATGAAGCCACACCCCCTCATTGAGGGATAGATGAAGCCACACTCTCTCATTGAGGGATAGATGAAGCCACGCTCTCTCATTGAGGGATAGATGAAGCCACACCCTTTCATTGAGGGATGGATGAAGCCCCGCCCCCTCATTGAGGGATGGTTGAAGCCACACTCTCTCATTGAGGGATAGATGAAGCCACACTCTCTCATTGAGGAATAGATGAAGCCACACTCTCTCATTGAGGGATAGATGAAGCCACGCTCTCTCATTGAGGGATGGATGAAGCCACGCTCTATCATTGAGGGATAGATGAAGCCACACCCTCTCATTGAGGGATGGATGAAGCCACGCTCTCTCATTGAGGGATAGATGAAGCCACGCTCTCTTATTGAGGGATAGATGAAGCCACGCTCTCTCATTGAGGGATGGATGAAGCCACACTCTCTCATTGAGGGATAGATGAAGTCACACGCTCTAATTGAGGGATAGATGAAGCCACGCTCTCTCATTGAGGGATAGATGAAGCCACACTCTCTCATTGAGGGATAGATGAAGCCACGCTCTCTCATTGAGGGATAGATGAAGCCACAGTCTCATTGAGGGATAGATGAAGCCACACTCTCTCATTGAGGGATAGATGAAGCGACGCTCTCTCATTGAGGGATAGATGAAGCCACGCTCTCATTGAGGGATAGATGAAGCCACACTCTCTCATTGAGGGATAGATGAAGCCACACTCTCTCATTGAGGGATAGATGAAGCCACGCTCTCTCATTGAGGGATGGATGAAGCCACGCTCTCTCATTGAGGGATAGAGGAAGCCACGCTCTCTCATTGAGGGATAGATGATGCCACGCTCTCTCATTGAGGGATATATGAAGCCACGCCCCCTCATTGAGGGAAATATGAAGCTACGCCCCCTCATTGAGGGATAGATGAAGCCACACTCTCTCATTGAGGGATGGATGAAGCCACACTCTCTCATTGAGGGATAGATGAAGCCACACTCTCTCATTGAGGGATAGATGAAGCCACGCTCTCTCATTGAGGGATAGATAAAGCCACACTCTCTCATTGAGGGATAGATGAAGCCACACTCTCTCATTGAGGGATAGATGAAGCCACACCCTTTCATTGAGGGATGGATGAAGCCCCGCCCCCTCATTGAGGGATGGTTGAGGCCACACTCTCTCATTGAGGGATAGATGAAGCCACACTCTCTCTTTGAGGAATAGATGAAGCCACACTCTCTCATTGAGGGATAGATGAATCCACACGCTCTCATTGAGGGATAGATGAAGCCACACTCTCTCTTTGAGGAATAGATGAAGCCACACTCTCTCATTGAGGGATAGATGAAGCCACACCCTCTCATTGAGGGATAGATGAAGTCACACGCTCTCATTGAGGGATAGATGATGCCACACTCTCTCATTGAGGGAAGGATGAAGCCACACTCTCTCATTGAGGGATAGATGAAGCCACGCTCTCTTATTGAGGGATAGATGAAGCCACACTCTCTCATTGAGGGAAGGATGAAGCCACACTCTCTCATTGAGGGATAGATGAAGCCACACACTCCCATTGAGGGATGGATGAAGCCACACTCTCTCATTGAGGGATAGATGAAGTCACACTCTCTTATTGAGGGATGGATGAAGCCACACGCTCTCATTGAGGGATAGATGAAGCCACGCTCTCTTATTGAGGGATAGATGAAGCCACACTCTCTCATTGAGGGAAGGATGAAGCCACACTCTCTCATTGAGGGATAGATGAAGCCACACACTCCCATTGAGGGATGGATGAAGCCACACTCTCTCATTGAGGGATAGATGAAGTCACACTCTCTTATTGAGGGATAGATGAAGTCACACGCTCTCATTGAGGGATAGATGATGCCACACTCTCTCATTGAGGGAAGGATGAAGCCACACTCTCTCATTGAGGGATAGATGAAGCCACACCCTTTCATTGAGGGATGGATGAAGCCCCGCCCCCTCATTGAGGGATGGTTGAGGCCACACTCTCTCATTGAGGGATAGATGAAGCCACACTCTCTCTTTGAGGAATAGATGAAGCCACACTCTCTCATTGAGGGATAGATGAAGCCACACTCTCTCTTTGAGGAATAGATGAAGCCACACTCTCTCATTGAGGGATAGATGAAGCCACACTCTCTCTTTGAGGAATAGATGAAGCCACACTCTCTCATTGAGGGATAGATGAAGCCACACCCTCTCATTGAGGGATAGATGAAGTCACACGCTCTCATTGAGGGATAGATGATGCCACACTCTCTCATTGAGGGAAGGATGAAGCCACACTCTCTCATTGAGGGATAGATGAAGCCACACTCTCTTATTGAGGGATGGATGAAGCCACACTCTCTCATTGAGGGATGGATGAAGCCAAACTCTCTCATTGAGGGATGGATGAAGCCACACTCTCTCATTGAGGGATGGATGAAGTCACACTCTCTCATTGAGGGATAGATGAAGCCACACTCTCTCTTTGAGGAATAGATGAAGCCACACTCTCTCATTGAGGGATAGATGAAGCCACACTCTCTCTTTGAGGAATAGATGAAGCCACACTCTCTCATTGAGGGATAGATGAAGCCACACTCTCTCTTTGAGGAATAGATGAAGCCACACTCTCTCATTGAGGGATAGATGAAGCCACACCCTCTCATTGAGGGATAGATGAAGTCACACGCTCTCATTGAGGGATAGATGATGCCACACTCTCTCATTGAGGGAAGGATGAAGCCACACTCTCTCATTGAGGGATAGATGAAGCCACACTCTCTCATTGAGGGATAGATGAAGCCACACACTACCATTGAGGGATGGATGAAGCCACACTCTCTCATTGAGGGATAGATGAAGTCACACTCTCTTATTGAGGGATGGATGAAGCCACACTCTCTCATTGAGGGATGGATGAAGCCAAACTCTCTCATTGAGGGATGGATGAAGCCACACTCTCTCATTGAGGGATGGATGAAGCCACGCTCTCTCATTGAGGGATAGATGAAGCCACACTCTCTCATTGAGGGATGGATGAAGCCAAACTCTCTCATTGAGGGATGGATGAAGCCACACTCTCTCATTGAGGGATAGATGAAGCCACACTCTCTCATTGAGGGATGGATGAAGCCACACTCTCTCATTGAGGAATAGGTGAAGCCACGCTCTCTCATTGAGGGATAGATGATGCCACGCCCCCTCATCGAGGGATAGATGAAGCCACACTCTCTCATTGAGGGATAGATGAAGCCACACTCTCTCATTGAGGGATAGATGAAGCCACGCTCTCTCATTGAGGGATAGATGAAGCCACGCCTCCTCATTGAGGGATAGATGAAGCCACGCCCCCTCGTTGAGGGATAGATGAAGCCATGCTCTCTCATTGAGGGATAGATGAAGCCACGGTCTCTCATTGAGGGATAGATGAAGCCACGGTCTCTCATTGAGGGATAGATGAAGCCACGCCCCCTCGTTGAGGGATAGATGAAGCCATGCTCTCTCATTGAGGGATAGATGAAGCCACGCCCCCTCATTGAGGGATAGATGAAGCCACGCTCTCATTGAGGGATAGATGAAGCCACACTCTCTCATTGAGGGAATAGATGAAGCTACGCCCCCTCATTGAGGGATAGATGAAGCCACGCTCTCTCATTGAGGGATAGATGAAGCCACACTCTCTCATTGAGGGATAGATGAAGCCACGCTCTCTCATTGAGGGATAGATGAAGCCACGCCCCCTCATTGAGGGATAGATGAAGCCACGCTCTCTCATTGAGGGATAGATGAAGCCACACTCTATCATTGAGGGATAGATGAAGCCACGCTCTCTCATTGAGGGATAGATGAAGCCACGCCCCCTCATTGAGGGATAGATGAAGCCACGCTCTCTCATTGAGGGATAGATGAAGCCACACTCTCTCATTGAGGGATAGATGAAGCCACGCTCTCTCATTGAGGGATAGATGAAGCCACACTCTCTCATTGAGGGATAGATGAAGCCACGCTCTCATTGAGCGATAGATGAAGCCACGCTCTCTCATTGAGGGATAGATGAAGCCACGCTCTCTCATTGAGGGATGGATGAAGCCACGCCTCCTCATTGAGGGATAGATGAAGCCACGCCCCCTCATTGAGGGATAGATGAAGCCACGCTCTCATTGAGGGATAGATGAAGCCACGCTCTCTCTTTGAGGGATAGATGAAGCCACGCCCCCTCGTTTAGGGATAGATGAAGCCACGCCCCCTCGTTGAGGGATAGATGAAGCCACGCCCCCTCATTGAGGGATGGATGAAGCCACGCCCCCTCATTGAGGGATGGATAGGAGATACATAGTAACAGTTACAACAATAGAAACACTTTGAATAGGCAAATGAATCATTTATTGCTGCAGATCTGCAGGTTACATCTCAAAGAGGGAGAAATGGGAACAAGGGACAGGGGGACATGGACTCAGAAGAGGGACAGTTGGGGGGTATGGATTGGGGTAACATGGGGCCCCGGGGTTGGGGGCCTGTCTCCAGGTAATGTGAATGGAACGCAGAGAACAATGGCGGATTCCTCCGGAAATTCCTTTGCTTATATTGAATGGCCCCCGAGGATCCGGGTCCTGATCTTCGGGACACGTTCACACGGCCGTTCCGGCGCAGCACCAGCGGCAACACGTGTGAAATCAGATGAAACACGCGTGTTCCCGCCGCTGCACCATGTGACAATGGTTTGGGGTGTCTGTAAGCGGAGAAGGTGGATTTTTCTTGCCGCCGGGGTCCTGGCGAGGTTGATGCGGCCGCAGAGCTGCCAGCGCAGAGGAAGAGAGATGAGATTTGGCGCCGATCCTGCGGTTGCAGCGGGGAGCAGTTGTGTTATATATTATAGATATATGCGGCCTGACAGTTGTGTTATATATTATAGGTATATACAGCGGTGATGGCGGCGGCGCAGTCTCTGGGTCATGCGGCAGCTCCCGAGCCGCGATCTGTAAGTGATTAGACGCCCATCATTCCTCCTCATCCGGGCGAGTGTTGCCGATTTATTTTCTGTTTCCTCCCCGTTCTGCGTCTTCTGGTCTCAGAGCAAAGCCGGGCCCATGGGGGGAGCCGACAGACATTCTCCAAGCCGTACATCTGCGCGTCCGCCGGCAGCGAAGGGGTTAATGGTGGAGATGAGGCGCTTGGGCAAGGCCTGAAATAGAAGATAATGAATTTCATATTGTGCCCAGCGCAACGCCACAAATCCCCGGCGCAGAGTCGGGTTTCCTGCCGCTCCCCCGCATTTTATGCCGTATTAACCGATTGACAGACTTACACAACGTTTCATCCTCCCGGAGATAAAGAACAAGCCGAAAAATAACAAACCTTGGCCATCTTGTCATCCCGGATCCTGCGTGTGATCAGGCCCCATCCTCATCCTCTGCCTGATGCACACCCCCCAAGTGTCCCTGATTTGGAGGGACTGTCCCTCTTTGGGGACACTTCATGGGCTTTCGGGGTACATTCCAAGTTTACACCGTAAAAAGCATATGGCTTCCAAGGATCCATCTTCTGCTCTACTTGTACTGTTTTTTGTATCACCTAACTATGCTCAGGTCCTGTACCTACCTGTGTAACTGTTGGCATCAATAAAGAATTAAAAATAAAGCAGACCCTGGTTGCCTCTGTCTGGGGGAGGTCACGTCACAGGTTCGACCCGGATCTCACAGGCTGCCTCGCGGGGCTCACCCTGCACCCTGCACCCGGCACCCTGCACCCGGCACCCTGCACCCTGCACCCGGCACCCGGCACCCTGCACCCTTCACCCTGCACCCGGCACCCGGCACCCTGCACCCGGCACCCGGCACCCTGCACCCGGCACCCGGCACCCGGCACCCTGCACCCGGCACCCGGCACCCTGCACCCGGCACCCTGCACCCGGCACCCTGCACCCAGCACCCCTCACTGTCATGGATGTCTCATCAGAGAAATCCCAATAGTAGTAAATGACCAGAGTAAGACTGAGAGACAGAGGCGGATATGTGGCAAACAGTGAGCACACACCAACCAAGCTGCTATATACATATATACACATAGATTGCTGTGACATCAGAAAACTTACGTGCTTAGGAGTCCAAAGAAAAGTCCAAGTCCAACAATGGCTGAGGCTGGGGCTAAGGCTATGACTGAGGCTGGAGCTAAGGCCATGGCTGAGGCTGGGGATAAGGCTATGACTGAGGCTGGAGCTAAGGCTATGACTGAGGCTGGGGCTAAGGCTGTGACTGAGGCTGGGGCTATGACTGAGGCTGGGGCTAAGGCTATGACTGAGGCTGGGGCTAAGGCTATGACTGAGGCTGGGGCTAAGACTATGACTGAGGCTGGGGCTAAGGCTATCACTGAGGCTGGGGCTGGGGCTATGACTAAGGCTGGGGCTAAGGCTATGACTAAGGCTGGGGCTAAGGCTATGACTGAGGCTGGGGCTAAGGCTATGACTAAGGCTGGGGCTAAGGCTATGACTGAGGCTGGGGCTAAGGCTATGACTGAGGCTGGGGCTAAGGCTATGACTGAGGCTGGGGCTAAGGCTATGACTGAGGCTGGGGCTAAGACCATGACTGAGGCTGGGGCTAAGGCTATGACTAAGGCTGGGGCTAAGGCTATGACTGAGGCTGGGGCTAAGGCTATGACTAAGGCTGGGGCTAAGGCTATGACTGAGGCTGGGGCTAAGGCTATGACTGAGGCTGGGGCTAAGGCTATGACTGAGGCTGGGGCTAAGGCTATGACTGAGGCTGGGGCTAAGGCTGTGACTGAGGCTGGGGCTATGACTGAGGCTGGGGCTATGACTGAGGCTGGGGCTAAGGCTATGACTGAGGCTGGAGCTAAGGCTATGGCTGAGGCTGGGGATAAGGCTATGACTGAGGCTGGGGCTAAGGCTATGACTGAGGCTGGGGCTAAGGCTGTGACTGAGGCTGGGGCTATGACTGAGGCTGGGGCTGGGGCAAAGGCTATGACTGAGGCTGGGGCTGGGGCTATGACTGAGGCTGGGGCTAAGGCTATGACTGAGGCTGGGGCTAAGGCTATGACTGAGGCTGGGGCTAAGGCTATGACTAAGGCTGGGGCTAAGGCTATGACTGAGGCTGGGGCTAAGGCTATGACTGAGGCTGGGGCTAAGGCTGTGACTGAGGCTGGGGCTAAGGCTATGACTGAGGCTGGGGCTAAGGCTATGACTGAGGCTGGGGCTAAGGCTGTGACTGAGGCTGGGGCTAAGGCTATGACTGAGGCTGGGGCTATGACTGAGGCTGGGGCTAAGGCTATGACTGAGGCTGAGGCTACGGCTATAACTGAGGCTGAGGCTAAGGCTGTGACTGAGGCTGGGGCTAAGGCTGTGACTGAGGCTGGGGCTAAGGCTATGACTGAGGCTGGGGCTAAGGCTATGACTGAGGCTGGGGCTAAGGCTATGACTGAGGCTGGGGCTAAGGCTATGACTGAGGCTGGGGCTAAGGCTATGACTGAGGCTGGGGCTAAGGCTATGACTGAGGCTGGGGCTAAGGCTATGACTGAGGCTGGGGCTAAGGCTGTGACTGAGGCTGGGGCTATGACTGAGGCTGGGGCTAAGGCTATGACTGAGGCTGGAGCTAAGGCTATGGCTGAGGCTGGGGATAAGGCTATGACTGAGGCTGGGGCTAAGGCTATGACTGAGGCTGGGGCTAAGGCTGTGACTGAGGCTGGGGCTATGACTGAGGCTGGGGCTGGGGCTATGACTGAGGCTGGGGCTAAGGCTATGACTGAGGCTGGGGCTAAGGCTATGACTGAGGCTGGGGCTAAGGCTATGACTAAGGCTGGGGCTAAGGCTATGACTGAGGCTGGGGCTAAGGCTATGACTGAGGCTGGGGCTAAGGCTGTGACTGAGGCTGGGGCTAAGGCTATGACTGAGGCTGGGGCTAAGGCTATGACTGAGGCTGGGGCTAAGGCTATGACTGAGGCTGGGGCTAAGGCTATGACTGAGGCTGGGGCTAAGGCTGTGACTGAGGCTGGGGCTATGACTGAGGCTGGGGCTAAGGCTATGACTGAGGCTGGGGCTAAGGCTATGACTGAGGCTGGGGCTAAGGCTATGACTGAGGCTGGGGCTAAGGCTATGACTGAGGCTGGGGCTAAGGCTATGACTGAGGCTGGGGCTAAGGCTATGACTGAGGCTGGGGCTAAGGCTGTGACTGAGGCTGGGGCTATGACTGAGGCTGGGGCTAAGGCTATGACTGAGGCTGGGGCTAAGGCTGTGACTGAGGCTGGGGCTATGACTGAGGCTGGGGCTAAGGCTATGACTGAGGCTGGGGCTAAGGCTATGACTGAGGCTGGGGCTAAGGCTATGACTGAGGCTGGGGCTAAGGCTATGACTGAGGCTGGGGCTAAGGCTATGACTGAGGCTGGGGCTAAGACCATGACTGAGGCTGGGGCTATGACTGAGGCTGGGGCTAAGGCTATGACTGAGGCTGGGGCTAAGGCTATGACTGAGGCTGGGGCTAAGACCATGACTGAGGCTGGGGCTAAGGCCATGACTGAGGCTGGGGCTAAGGCTATGACTGAGGCTGAGGCTAAGGCTCTGACTGAGGCTGGGGCTAAGGCTATGACTGAGGCTGGGGCTAAGGCTATGACTGAGGCTGGGGCTAAGGCTATGACTGAGGCTGGGCCTAAGGCTATGACTGAGGCTGGGGCTAAGGCTATGACTGAGGCTGGGGCTAAGACCATGACTGAGGCTGGGGCTAAGACCATGACTGAGGCTGGGGCTATGACTGAGGCTGGGCTAAGGCTATGACTGAGGCTGGGGCTAAGGCTATCACTGAGGCTGGGGCTAAGGCTGTGACTGAGGCTGGGGCTAAGGCTGTGACTGAGGCTGGGGCTAAGGCTGTGACTGAGGCTGGGGCTGGGGCTAAGGCAGGAGTCCTGGGTACAGGGTTCAGGTTACAGAGTTCCAGGGTTCAGGTTCAAAGACAGATTAATGCTGATCCGCTGAGGCCAGGTGTTGATCAGCTTATATTGGCCAGGAAGTCCCACAGGTGCTGGCTGATTAACACACCTCAGCAGGACAGAGCCGTCTGCTGGTGGAGCAGCATAATGCAGGGGAAATCAGGCTGTGGAGGAACTCCAGACCTGACACTCACGCCATACATGCAAACTGCTAACTCTGAGTGTAAGTACTCACTTGTATTTGCCCTTTGTGTATATATTAGTTCTTTATATGTATATAGTTTGTCTAGTTTGCCCTTATTGTGTATATATATATATATATATATATATATATATATATATATATATATATATATATTAGTTCTTTATATGTCTATAGTTTGTCTAGTTTGCTCTTAAGGCGAATAAATATATGAATTGATCTAGAACTGCTCTTTATCTTGATCCTGAACCCACCTGCCCATGTCATATTACAGGCTACAGGCTTCTGGTCCGATATAATCCCAATAACGTACCGGGCCAATAGCGCACAGAGGCGGTGACGCTACTACGGGGCTGGTGGGGCTTGGTTCACTGATGGTTGTGACACGCCCCTGCACCCTGCCAAGGCCTTGAAGGTCTGTATTAAGGAAACGTACAGCGTGATCTCTGTGACAGTGACGTCAGACGAGGCCACAAGGCACCGATTTGGCCCCCGCTAGGTTGTGGTTACAGTTGGGCAATAAGCGGGACAGGCTTCCCATCGCTGATCTGTAATAATAGAAGTAGTGACGTTGTGTTTGTGCGTATGATCATAACTTTCCGGGGGACAGACGGACATAATGGAGCCTCTATATGACTCACCTTCTATCCTCGCCCATTGTGCGGCACTTGCTGTAGGGATAAGCTGGCCAATAATCTGGTCATGTGCGGCTAATTATATCGCTTTCCCCGAAGGATTATAATGATATTGGGAATAATCGAAGTTACACAGGGAGGTGGGAGTGTTTCCTGATGAAGAATGACACCTGTGTCAGGTGAGTATCAGTGGTGATGAGCAGGTCAGGGGCACGCGCGCCTGGCTCATTATCATGGATGAGTCTCCCTTCAGGTGAGAATCATAGACCGAGGCAAATTTATCAAAAAAATATATTTTATTTCATATCACTAAATTTATCACCACACATAACCACGACACAATTAAAATCCCATAAAAAACACATAATGAGACAATACATATAAGACAAACCAACATAAAAGTGCGTAGGCGATGGGGAGATACTGGCACATCAATATCAATCAGCATCTATATTTATCAGTAATATATAATAATATATATAATAGTATAATATAATAATATAATAATATATATATATATATATATATATATATATATATATATATATAATATAATATAAATATCAATCAGCTTCTATATTTATCAGTAATATATAATAATATATATAATAATATAATATAATATATATATATATATATATATATATATATATATATATATATATATATAATATAATATAAATATCAATCAGCTTCTATATTTATCAGTAATATATAATAATATATATGTAATAATATAATATAATAAATATATATATATATATATATATATATATATATTATAATATAAATATCAATCAGCTTCTATATTTAAAACACATTAACCCAAGTGATCTAATCAGTGCAAATAACAATGTGCAAATCCTGCCTATGATCCGGATCCTATATCAAATAACTATAAAGTGCAACCAATCAATAGATACAAATACAATGTATATCACAAACAGAACCTACATAATTACCCAATAACTAAATACCCTATAAGAAATATAAATGACCACAATATACCTCACCAATGTAGATGCTAGTATCAATGAACCATTAATCAACGATTAAATACCTAATACAGCGCAAAAATATATATCCAACCCAAATATACTCAAGGTATCACAGGTATGCCAGTAAAGGGTCTCCGCGCCGCCTACAGCACCAGGAGCCACGCGTTCCGTCGGTGTATCCCCCACTTCATCAGGCTTCCCTCAGGTGAGAGGCCACATGTCAGACGAGGTCTCCTCCATATTTCCCGGTTATATATATAGAGAGAAATGCGATTCTCCTGAAGCTCTCCATCCCAGGAATGTTCTCGTCCTGCGGGATTTAGGGCGCGGCGGCTGAACTCGCTCCCGCAACAAGGTGGAGGCCGCAGCTCTCCCGTCGTGTGTAATTTCATTCTCCTGGCCGCGCTCTCGCTGGATGATTGTGGCTGGAATTCGGGACATTGGAAGAGTCGGGATAATGGATCGAGCTGGTGCCGGCTGCTCCCCCACCGGAGGCAGAACCTTCCAGAATATCTATGTGTGTGTATTAAGGGAGAACTCTGCTCCTGGAAGAAGCGTTAGTAACACTGTTGGGTCATTGCAGTTCCTTTGGTCATTCGGGAATTTCCGATGAAAAGCCGGGGATAAAAACATTGTCTTCCATGATAATCCCAAGCAGCAGAAGCTCCTCATCACTGCAGAAAGCTTCCAGCGTCCACACACCCCTCTTCCATATGTTAGGCCCCTCCTCCAGGCTACTCGCACCCCTCTTCCATATGTTAGGCCCCTCCTCCAGGCTACTAACCCTAACCCCTCATCCATATGTTAGGCCCCTCCTCCAGGCTACTCGCACCCCTCATCCATATGTTAGGCCCCTCCAGGGTACTCGCACCCCTCATCCATATGTTAGGCCCCTCCAGGGTACTCGCACCCCTCATCCATATGTTAGGCCCCTCCTCCAGGCTACTCACACCCCTCATCCATATGTTAGGCCCCTCCTCCAGGCTACTCGCACCCCTCATCCATATGTTAGGCCCCTCCAGGGTACTCGCACCCCTCATCCATATGTTAGGCCCCTCCAGGGTACTCGCACCCCTCTTCCATATGTTAGGCCCCTCCAAGGTACTCGCACCCCTCATCCATATGTTAGGCCCCTCCTCCAAGCTACTCGCACCCCTCATCCATATGTTAGGCCCCTCCAGGGTACTCGCAACCCTCATCCATATGTTAGGCCCCTCCAGGGTACTCGCACCCCTCATCCATATGTTAGGCCCCTCCTCCAAGCTACTCGCACCCTTCATCCTTATGTTAGGCCCCTCCAGGCTACTCGCAACCCTCATCCATATGTTAGGCCCCTCCAGGGTACTCGCACCCCTCATTCATATGTTAGGCCCCTCCAGGCTACTCGCACCCCTCATCCATATGTTAGGCCCCTCCTCCAGGCTACTCGCACCCCTCATCCATATGTTAGGCCCCTCCAGGGTACTCGCACCCCTCATCCATATGTTAGGCCCCTCCAGTGTACTCGCACCCCTCATCCATATGTTAGGCCCCTCCAGGGTACTCGCACCCCTCTTCCATATGTTAGGCCCCTCCAGGGTACTCGCACCCCTCTTCCATATGTTAGGCCCCTCCAGGGTACTCGCACCCCTCATCCATATGTTAGGCCCCTCCAGGGTACTCGCACCCCTCTTCCATATGTTAGGCCCCTCCAGGGTACTCGCACCCCTCATCCATATGTTAGGCCCCTCCAGGGTACTCGACCCCTCTTCCATATGTTAGGCCCCTCCAGGGTACTCGCACCCCTCATCCATATGTTAGGCCCCTCCAGGGAACTCGCACCCCTCTTCCATATGTTAGGCCCCTCCAGGGTACTCGCACCCCTCATCCATATGTTAGGCCCCTCCAGGGTACTCGCACCCCTCTTCCATATGTTAGGCCCCTCCAGGGTACTCGCACCCCTCATCCATATGTTAGGCCCCTCCAGGGTACTCGACCCCTCTTCCATATGTTAGGCCCCTCCAGGGTACTCGCACCCCTCATCCATATGTTAGGCCCCTCCAGGGAACTCGCACCCCTCATCCATATGTTAGGCCCCTCCAAGGTACTCGCACCCCTCATCCATATGTTAGGCCCCTCCAGGGTACTCGCACCCCTCATCCATATGTTAGGCCCCTCCAGGGAACTCGCACTCCTCATCCATATGTTAGGCCCCTCCAAGGTACTTGCACCCCTCATCCATATGTTAGGCCCCTCCAGGGTACTCGCACCCCTCTTCCATATGTTAGGCCCCTCCAGGGTACTCGCACCCCTCATCCATATGTTAGGCCCCTCCAGGGTACTCGACCCCTCTTCCATATGTTAGGCCCCTCCAGGGTACTCGCACCCCTCATCCATATGTTAGGCCCCTCCAGGGAACTCGCACCCCTCATCCATATGTTAGGCCCCTCCAAGGTACTCGCACCCCTCATCCATATGTTAGGCCCCTCCAGGGTACTCGCACCCCTCATCCATATGTTAGGCCCCTCCAGGGAACTCGCACTCCTCATCCATATGTTAGGCCCCTCCAAGGTACTTGCACCCCTCATCCATATGTTAGGCCCCTCCAGGGTACTTGCACCCCTCATCCATATGTTAGTCCCCTCCAGGGTACTCGAATCCCTCATCCATATGTTAGGCCCCTCCTCCAGGCCAAGGGCGCAGGGTATGAGGAGCGAGGGGGGTTCTTGCAGCAGGGGTGGGGTGACACTGTTGAGGTGAGGTGTAGGTGTGAGGTGCTGTTACCCTTTAGCTGGGATAATCCAGGTAAGTCTCAGGTTGTAGTAAATCTCAAAGGAGATTCTCACCCAGAGGAACCCCACATGACATGGCACACCCAGAGGTACCCCACATAACATGGCACACCCAGAGGTACCCCACATAACATGGCACACCCAGAGAAATCCCACATAACATGGCACACCCAGAGGAACCCCACATAACACGGCACACCCAGAGGTACCCCACATAATATGGCACACCCAGAGGTACCCCACATAACATGGCACACCCAGAGGAACCCCACATAACACGGCACACCCAGAGGAACCCCACATAACACGGCACACCCAGAGGTACCCCACATAACATGGCACACCCAGAGGTACCCCACATAACATGGCACACCCAGAGAAATCCCACATAACATGGCACACCCAGAGGAACCCCACATAACACGGCACACCCAGAGGTACCCCACATAACATGGCACACCCAGAGGAACCCCACATAACACGGCACACCCAGAGGAACCCCACATAACATGGCACACCCAGAGGAACCCCACATAACACGGCACACCCAGAGGTACCCCACATAACATGGCACACCCAGAGGAACCCCACATAACACGGCACACCCAGAGGTACCCCACATAACATGGCACACCCAGAGGTACCCCACATAACATGGCACACCCAGAGAAATCCCACATAACATGGCACACCCAGAGGAACCCCACATAACACGGCACACCCAGAGGTACCCCACATAACATGGCACACCCAGAGGTACCCCACATAACATGGCACACCCAGAGATACCCCACATAACATGGCACACCAGAGGAACCCCACATAACACGGCACACCCAGAGGTACCCCACATAACATGGCACACCCAGAGGTACCCCACATAACACGGCACACCCAGAGGAACCCCACATAACATGGCACACCCAGAGGTACCCCACATAACACGGCACACCCAGAGGTACCCCACATAACACGGCACACCCAGAGGTACCCCACATAACACGGCACACCCAGAGATACCCCACATAACATGGCACACCCAGAGGAACCCCACATAACACGGCACACCCAGAGGTACCCCACATAACATGGCACACCCAGAGGTACCCCACATAACATGGCACACCCAGAGGTACCCCACATAACACGGCACGCCCAGAGGTACCCCACATAACACAGCACACCCAGAGGTACCCCACATAACATGGCACACCCAGAGGAGCCCCACATAACATGGCACACCCAGAGGAACCCCACATAACATGGCACATCCAGAGGAACCCCACATAACATGGCACACCCAGAGGAACCCCACATAACATGGCACACCCAGAGGAACCCCACATAACATGGCACACCCAGAGGAACCCCACATAACATGGCACACCCAGAGGAACCCCACATAACATGGCACACCCAGAGGAACCCCACATAACATGGCACACCCAGAGGAACCCCACATAACATGGCACACCCAGAGGAACCCCACATAACATGGCACACCCAGAGGAACCCCACATAACATGGCACACCCAGAGGAACCGCACATAACATGGCACACCCAGAGGAACCGCACATAACATGGCACACCCAGAGGAACCGCACATAACACGGCACACCCAGAGGAACCCCACATAACATGGCACACCCAGAGGAACCCCACATAACACGGCACACCCACAGGAACCCCACATAACATGGCACACCCAGAGGAACCCCACATAACATGGCACACCCAGAGGAACCTCACACAACATGGCACACCCAGAGGAACCTCACATAACATGGCTCACCCAGAGGTACCCCACATAATATGGCACACCCAGAGGAACCCCACATAACATGGCACACCCAGAGGTACCCCACATAACATGGCACACCCAGAGGTACCCCACATAACATGGCACACCCAGAGGTACCCCACATAACATGGCACACCCAGAGGTACCCCACATAACATGGCACACCCAGAGGAAACCCACATAACATGGCACACCCAGAGGTACCCCACATAACATGGCACACCCAGAGGTACCCCACATAACATGGCACACCCAGAGGAAACCCATATAACATGGCACACCCAGAGGAACCCCACATAACACGGCACACCCAGAGGAACCCCACATAACACGGCACACCCAGAGGTACCTCACATACCATGGCACACCCAGAGGTACCCCACATAACATGGCACACCCAGAGGAACCTTACATTACACGGCACACCCAGAGGTACCCCACATAATATGGCACACCCAGAGGAAACCCACATAACATGGCACACCCAGAGGTACCCCACATAACATGGCACACCCAGAGGTACCCCACATAACATGGCACACCCAGAGGTACCCCACATAACATGGCACACCCAGAGGAAACCCATATAACATGGCACACCCAGAGGAACCCCACATAACACGGCACACCCAGAGGAACCCCACATAACACGGCACACCCAGAGGTACCTCACATACCATGGCACACCCAGAGGTACCCCACATAATATGGCACACCCAGAGGAAACCCACATAACATGGCACACCCAGAGGTACCCCACATAACATGGCACACCCAGAGGTACCCCACATAACATGGCACACCCAGAGGAAGCCCATATAACATGGCACACCCAGAGGAACCCCACATAACACGGCACACCCAGAGGAACCCCACATAACACGGCACACCCAGAGGTACCCCACATAACATGGCACACCCAGAGGAACCCCACATAACATGGCACACCCAGAGGTACCTCACATAACACGGCACACCCAGAGGTACCTCACATACCATGGCACACCCAGAGGAACCCCACATAACACGGCACACCCAGAGGTACCTCACATACCATGGCACACCCAGAGGTACCCCACATAACATGGCACACCCAGAGGAACCTTACATTACACGGCACACCCAGAGGTACCCCACATAACATGACACACCCAGAGAAACCCCACATAACATGGCACACCCAGAGGAACCCCACATAACATGACACACCCAGAGAAACCCCACATAACATGGCACACCCAGAGGAACCCCACATAACATGGCACACCCAGAGGAACCCCACATAACATGGCACACCCAGAGGAACCCCACATAACATGGATCACCCAGAGGTACCCCACATAACACGGCACACCCAGAGGTACCCCTACTTAACATGGCATTAGCCAGCACCCTGGACAGCGTCCCCTCCTGGCCAGCTCCCTGGACAGCGCCCCCTCCTGCCCGGCTCCCTGGATAGCGCCCCCTCCTGGCCGGCACCCTGTACAGCGCCCGCTCCGGGCCGGCTCCCTGGACAGCGCCCGCTCCTGGCCGTCTCCCTGGACAGCTCCTCCTCCTGGCCGGCACCCTGTACAGCGCCCCCTCCTGGCCGGCTCCCTGGACAGCGCCCGCTCCTGGTCGGCTCCCTGTACAGCGCCCCCTCCTGGCCGGCTCCCTGTACAGCGCCCCCTCCTGGCCGGCTCCCTGTATAGCGCCCGCTCCTGGGCGGCTCCCTGTACAGCGCCCCCTCCTGGCCGGCTCCCTGTACAGCGCCCCCTCCTGGCCGGCTCCCTGTACAGCGCCCGCTCCTGGCCGGCTCCCTATACAGCGCCCCCTCCTGGCCGGCTCCCTGTACAGCGCCCGCTCCGGGCCGGCTCCCTGTACAGCGCCCCCTCCTGGCCGGCTCCCTGTACAGCGCCCGCTCCGGGCCGGCTCCCTGTACAGCGCCCCCTCCTGGCCGGCTCCCTGGACAGCGCCTCCTCCTGGCCGTCTCCCTGTACAGCGCCCGCTCCTGGCCGTCTCCCTGGACAGCTCCTCCTCCTGGCCGTCTCCCTGGATAGTGCCCCCTCCTGGCCGGCTCCCTGGATAGCGCCCCCTCCTGCCCGGCTCCCTGGATAGCGCCACCTCCTGCCCGGCTCCCTGGATAGCGCCCCCCTCCTGGCCGGCTCCCTGGATAGCGCCCCCTCCTGGCCGGCTCCCTGGACAGCGCCTGCTCCTGGCTGGCTCCCTGGACAGCGCCTCCTCCTGGCCGGCTCCCTGGACAGCGCCCCTCCCCTGGCCGGCTCCCTGGACAGCGCCCCCCCCTGGCCGGCTCCCTGGATAGCGCCCCCTCCTGGCCGGCTCCCTGGATAGCGCCCCCCTCCTGGCCGGCTCCCTGGACAGCGCCTGCTCCTGGCCGGCTCCCTGGATAGCGCCTACCGCTGGCCGGCTCCCTGGATAGCGCCCCCTCCTGGCCGGCTCCCTGGATAGCGCCTCCTCCTGGCCGGCTCCCTGGATAGCGCCTACCGCTGGCCGGCTCCCTGGATAGCGCCCCCTCCTGGCCGGCTCCCTGGATAGCGCCCACTCCTGGCTGGCTCCCTGGACAGCGCCTCCTCCTGGCCGGCTCCCTGGATAGCGCCCCCTCCTGGCCGGCTCCCTGGATAGCGCCCCCTCCTGGCCGGCTCCCTGGATAGCGCCTACCCTTGGCCGGCTCCCTGGACAGCGCCCACTCCTGGCTGGCTCCCTGGATAGCGCCCCCTCCTGGCCGGCTCCCTGGATAGCGCCCCCTCCTGGCCGGCTCCCTGGATAGCGCCCACTCCTGGCTGGCTCCCTGGACAGCGCCTCCTCCTGGCCGGCTCCCTGGATAGCGCCCCCTCCTGGCCGGTTCCCTGGATAGCGCCCCCTCCTGGCCGGCTCCCTGGATAGCGCCCCCTCCTGGCCGGCTCCCTGGACAGCGCCTCCTCCTGGCCGGTTCCCTGGACAGCGCCTCCTCCTGGCCGGTTCCCTGGACAGCGCCTACCCTTGGCCGGCTCCCTGGACAGCGCCCGCTCCTGGCCGGCTCCCTGTACAGCGCCCCCTCCTGCCCGGCTCCCTGGATAGAGCCCCCTCCTGGCCGGCTCCCTGGACAGCGCCCCCTCCTGGCCGGCTCCCTGGACAGTGCCTCCTCCTGGCCGGCTCCCTGGATAGCGCCCCCTCCTGGCCGGCTCCCTGGACAGCGCCCCCTCCTGGCCGGTTCCCTGGATAGCGCCCCCTCCTGGCCGGCTCCCTGGATAGCGCCCCCTCCTGGCCGGCTCCCTGGATAGCGCCCCCTCCTGGCCGGTTCCCTGGATAGCGCCCCCTCCTGGCCGGCTCCCTGGATAGCGCCCCCTCCTGGCCGGCTCCCTGGACAGCGCCTCCTCCTGGCCGGTTCCCTGGACAGCGCCTACCCTTGGCCGGCTCCCTGGACAGCGCCCGCTCCTGTCCGGCTCCCTGTACAGCGCCCCCTCCTGCCCGGCTCCCTGGATAGAGCCCCCTCCTGGCCGGCTCCCTGGACAGCGCCCGCTCCTGGCCGGCTCCCTGGATAGCGCCCGCTCCTGGCCGGCTCCCTGGATAGCGCCCCCTCCTGGCCGGCTCCTTGGACAGCGCCCCCTCCTGGCCGGCTCCCTGGATAGCGCCCCCTCCTGCCCGGCTCCCTGGACAGCGCTCCCCTCCTGGCCGGCTCCTTGGATAGCGCCTACCCTTGGCCGGCACCCTCCCCGAGGTCCCAGGTGAGGGGGGCGCAGACTTCCAGAACAATCCGATCCCGACAGCTTTATGTTGTAAGAAGGAAAGAAGAGCAGAGCCGCACATTCCTGTCTGCTGCTCACTATATAAATCTGATGGAGGGAGGGAGAGAAGGGGGCGCAAACTGCCAGACCAGGGATCCCCGGGACATGCGGTGCATGTGCTCCCCGAGGAGGAACTCCGCCCCCTGCTTCCTGTGTACACACACATCATGCAGACTGTACAGGCGTGTGCCGCTGAGGGGCATCCTGGGACTGCACCTCCTGCATCCCCTGCACCCCCAGCATCCCCTGCACCCCCAGCATCCCCTGCACCTCCTGCATCCCCTGCACCCCCAGCATCCCCTGCACCCCAGCATCCCCTGCACCCCCAGCATCCCCTGCACCCCAGCACCCCAGCACCACCTGCATCCCCTGCACCTCCTGCATCCCCTGCACCTCCTGCATCCCCAGCATCCCCTGCACCCCCAGCATCCCCTGCACCTCCTGCATCCCCTGCACCCCCAGCATCCCCTGCACCCCAGCATCCCCTGCACCCCCAGCATCCCCTGCACCCCAGCATCCCCCCTGCACCCCAGCACCCCCTGCACCCCCAGCATCCCCTGCACCCCCAGCATCCCCTGCACCCCAGCACCCCCAGCACCTCCTGCATCTCCTGCACCCCCAGCATCCCCTGCACCCCAGCATCCCCTGCACCCCAGCATCCCCCCTGCACCCCAGCATCCCCTGCACCCCCAGCATCCCCTGCACCCCCAGCATCCCCTGCACCCCAGCACCCCCAGCACCTCCTGCATCTCCTGCACCCCCAGCATCCCCTGCACCCCAGCATCCCCTGCACCCCCAGCATCCCCTGCACCCCAGCACCTCCTGCATCTCCTGCACCCCCAGCATCCCCTGCACCCCAGCATCCCCTGCACCCCCAGCATCCCCTGCACCCCCAGCATCCCCTGCACCCCAGCACCCCCAGCACCTCCTGCATCTCCTGCACCCTCAGCATCCCCTGCACCTCCAGCATCCCCTGCACCCCCAGCATCCCCTGCACCCCAGCACCCCCCAGAACCTCCTGCATCTCCTGCACCCCCAGCATTCCCTGCACCCCAGCATCCCCTGCACCCCAGCATCCCCTGCACCCCCTGCACCTCCTGCATCCCCTGCATCCCCTGCACCTCCTGCATTCCCTGCACCCCAGCATCCCCTGCACCCCCTGCACCTCCTGCATCCCCTGCATCCCCTGCACCCCAGCATCCCCTGCACCCCAGCACCCCCTGCACCTCCTGCATCCCCTGCACCTCCTGCATCCCCTGCACCCCAGCATCCCCTGCACCCCAGCACCACCTGCATCCCCTGCACCCCCAGCATCCCCTGCACCTCCTGCATCCCCTGCACCCCCAGCATCCCCTGCACCTCCTGCATCCCCTGCACCTCCAGCATCCCCTGCACCCTCAGCATCCCCTGCACCTCCTGCATCCCCTGCTCCCCAGCATCCCCTGCACCTCCTGCATCCCCTGCACCCCCAGCATCCCCTGCACCTCCTGCATCCCCTGCACCCCCAGCACCACCTGCATCCCCTGCACCCCCAGCATCCCCTGCACCCTCAGCATCCCCTGCACCTCCTGCATCCCCTGCTCCCCAGCATCCCCTGCACCTCCTGCATCCCCTGCACCCCCAGCATCCCCTGCACCTCCTGCATCCCCTGCTCCCCAGCATCCCCTGCACCTCCTGCATCCCCTGCACCCCCAGCATCCCCTGCACCTCCTGCATCCCCTGCACCCCCAGCATCCCCCTGCACCTCCTGCACCCCTGCACCCCCAGCATCCCTGCACCTCCTGCATCCCCTGCACCCCCAGCATCTCCTGCATCCCCTGCTCCCCAGCATCCCCTGCACCTCCTGCATCCCCTGCTCCCCAGCATCCCCTGCACCTCCTGCATCCCCTGCACCCCCAGCATCCCCTGCACCTCCTGCATCTCCTGCTCCCCAGCATCCCCTGCACCCCCAGCATCCCCTGCACCTCCTGCATCCGCTGCACCCCCTGCATCCCCTGCAGCTCCTGCATCCCCCTGCACCCACAGCATCCCCTGCAGCTCCTGCATCCCTGCACCCCCAGCATCCCCTGCACCTCCTGCACCCCCAGCATCCCCTGCACCTCCTGCATCCCCTGCACCCCCAGCATCCCCTGCACCCTCCTGCATCCCCTGCACCCCCAGCATCCCCTGCAACTCCTGCATCCCCAGCATCCCCTGCACCTCCTGCATCCCCTGCCTCCCTGCACCTCTTGCATCCCCTGCACCCCCTGCATCCCCTGCCTCCCTGCACCTCCTGCATCCCCTGCACCTCCTGCATCCCCTGCCCCCCCCTGCACCTCCTGCCTCCCCTGCACCTCCTGCATCCCCAGCTTCTCCTGCATCCCCTGCATCCCCTGCACCTCCTGCATCTCCTTCATCCCCTGCACCTCCTGCCTCCCCTGCACCTCCTGCATCCCCAGCTTCTCCTGCATCCCCTGCCTCCCCTGCACCTCCTGCATCTCCTTCATCCCCTGCACCTCCTGCATCCCCTGCAACCCCTGCATCCCCTGTTCCTCCTGCACCTCCTGCACCTCCTGCATCCCCTACATCCGCAATCTATTCCCCTCCTGCACCTTCTGCATCCCCTGCACCTCCTGCCCCTCCTGCATCCCCTGCACCTCCTGCATCCCCTCTAGCTGGCTGCATTGGTGTAAAGATCAGCATGGCTACAGTGTGCCTGTGTGATATTGTCTCTCCACACAGAAGGTTAGGGGATAGAATCCTTCTCTAGCTGGCTGCCTCGGTGTAAAGATCAGCATGGCTGCAGTGTGCCTGTGTGATATTGTCTCTCCACACAGAAGGTTAGAGGATAGAATCCTTCTCTAGCTGGCTGCATTGGTGTAAAGATCAGCGTGGCTGCAGTGTGCCTGTGTGATATTGTCACTCAACACAAGGCAGCACCCAGTCATTGTGTTTGGACCCTGACTGATTGGCAGCACCCTTTCAGTGCCAGCCTACCCAGAGATTATGTCACCCTCTGTTGCCGGCCTTTTTTCACTATTTTGCACCCCCAGCATCCCCTGCACCCTCAGCATCCCCTGCACCTCCTGCATCCCCTGCTCCCCAGCATCCCCTGCACCTCCTGCATCCCTGCACCCCCAGCATCCCCTGCACCTCCTGCATCCCCTGCTCCCCAGCATCCCCTGCACCTCCTGCATCCCCTGCACCCCCAGCATCCCCTGCACCTCCTGCATCCCCTGCACCCCCAGCATCCCCTGCACCTCCTGCATCCCCTGCACCCCCAGCATCCCCTGCACCTCCTGCATCCCCTGCACCCCCAGCATCTCCTGCATCCCCTGCTCCCCAGCATCCCCTGCACCTCCTGCATCCCCTGCTCCCCAGCATCCCCTGCACCTCCTGCATCCCCTGCACCCCCAGCATCCCCTGCACCTCCTGCATCTCCTGCTCCCCAGCATCCCCTGCACCCCCAGCATCCCCTGCACCTCCTGCATCCGCTGCACCCCCTGCATCCCCTGCAGCTCCTGCATCCCCTGCACCCACAGCATCCCCTGCAGCTCCTGCATCCCCTGCACCCCCAGCATCCCCTGCACCTCCTGCACCCCCAGCATCCCCTGCACCTCCTGCATCCCCTGCACCCCCAGCATCCCCTGCACCTCCTGCATCCCCTGCACCCCCCAGCATCCCCTGCAACTCCTGCATCCCCAGCATCCCCTGCACCTCCTGCATCCCCTGCCTCCCTGCACCTCTTGCATCCCCTGCACCCCCTGCATCCCCTGCCTCCCTGCACCTCCTGCATCCCCTGCACCTCCTGCATCCCCTGCCCCCCCCTGCACCTCCTGCCTCCCCTGCACCTCCTGCATCCCCAGCTTCTCCTGCATCCCTGCATCCCCTGCACCTCCTGCATCTCCTTCATCCCCTGCACCTCCTGCCTCCCCTGCACCTCCTGCATCCCCAGCTTCTCCTGCATCCCCTGCCTCCCCTGCACCTCCTGCATCTCCTTCATCCCCTGCACCTCCTGCATCCCCTGCAACCCCTGCATCCCCTGTTCCTCCTGCACCTCCTGCACCTCCTGCATCCCCTACATCCGCAATCTATTCCCCTCCTGCACCTTCTGCATCCCCTGCACCTCCTGCCCCTCCTGCATCCCCTGCACCTCCTGCATCCCCTCTAGCTGGCTGCATTGGTGTAAAGATCAGCATGGCTACAGTGTGCCTGTGTGATATTGTCTCTCCACACAGAAGGTTAGGGGATAGAATCCTTCTCTAGCTGGCTGCCTCGGTGTAAAGATCAGCATGGCTGCAGTGTGCCTGTGTGATATTGTCTCTCCACACAGAAGGTTAGAGGATAGAATCCTTCTCTAGCTGGCTGCATTGGTGTAAAGATCAGCGTGGCTGCAGTGTGCCTGTGTGATATTGTCACTCAACACAAGGCAGCACCCAGTCATTGTGTTTGGACCTGACTGATTGGCAGCACCCTTTCAGTGCCAGCCTACCCAGAGATTATGTCACCCTCTGTTTGCCGGCCTTTTTTCACTATTTTGCACTATACATGTTTAACTTTGATTTTAAATGGAAGCAGAATTGGGGCTTTAACATTAAACGTCCTGTTTGTCTCTTTTTCATTGCTTTATATTTTGGGTAAAATATGTAGAAACATTTTTTTAATAAAAAAATGAAATGAAATGAATCCTAGGTTTTGGTCCCTCCCGGTTCAGCCCCACTATGTGAAACCCCGAGAATGCCAAATTCACTCACCTCTCCTCGAGGCCCCCGGTGCTACTATCGGCACTTACAAGAGGTGTGCGGCATCACTTCCTCCCTTCGGGTGTGTGCGGCCCCGCTCAGCCATTCAGTTGGTGGTGGCTGGAAGCCAGGAAGGGAGGCTGTGCATGTGCCGTGGGCTTGGGGGAACGGTAAGAATATCGGGCACCCTGGGGGGTTTCACACAGTGGGGTGTCCCCAGTTCAGGATGCCCCAGGTGAAGGGAGTAAGCCTGCCCTGGAGTCTCATAGACTCCAGGGTGGGTTTTGGTCCACTTTAACTGAAAGATTCTGAATGTTCAGTAATAGATTGCGGCTTATTCCCTGGCCCCAGAGTCTTTTACATTTGCTTTAAACATTCTCCCCCCCCCCCCCCCCGTTATCTCCTGACAGACGGGGGCGTCCCAATTCCTGTCGCTGTGATCCCGGGTCCCGTGACCTCCAGGGCTTTTGTGTTTGACACATTTCCCCGATGAGTCTCCTGGGACAGGAAGTGATTTGCCATCTGCACAATGGGGTGACAGCAAACATCTCCCCTCAGGCAGACCTAAACTAAGCTGGACCATGTATTTATGTGATGATGTGATGATATCTGGATCAGCATGTGACGCCCAATATCTCCCCATCCCGGGATCCCCCCGGAGCGCCCCCCCCCCCGCCCCGCCGTGCGATAAAAAGCTAATAAGAGGCCATTGACCCCGCACGCCATGAGAGCGAGCGATAATGAGGCCGGGGGCTCTCCGGGGTCTTATCAATCAACTTTTATTATCTGTATCGCCGACACAAGCAGGAGCCGCGTACTGCATACTGATCAGGAGCCGCGTGCTGCACTCCCCCCGCCCCCTCTATACTGGCACCGGAGCCTCCACCACTAATGCCAAGATATTACTGCCCCAACTCCCCCCCCCCCTCTATACTGGCACCGGAGTCCTCCACCACTAATGCCAAGATATTACTGCCCAACTCCCCCCCCCCCCTCTATACTGGCACCGGAGCCCTCCCCCACTAATGCCAAGATATTACTGCCCCACTCCCCCGCCCCCTCTATACTGGCACCGGAGCCCTCCCCCACTAATGCCAAGATATTAGTGCCCCACTCCCCCGCCCCCTCTATACTGGCACCGGAGCCCTCCCCCACTAATGCCAAGATATTACTGCCCCACTCCCCCGCCCCCTCTATACTGGCACCGGAGCCCGCCCCCACTAATGCCAAGATATTACTGCCCCACTCCCCCGCCCCCTCTATACCGGCACCAGAGCCCCTCCCCCACTAATGCCAAGATATTACTGCCCCACTCCCCCGCCCCCTCTATACTGGCACCGGAGCCCCGCCCCCACTAATGCCAAGATATTACTGCCCCACTCCCCCGTCCCCTCTATACTGGCACCGGAGCCCTCCCCCCACTAATGCCAAGATATTACTGCCCCACTCCCTCGCCCCCTCTATACTGGCACCGGAGCCCTCCCCCACTAATGCCAAGATATACTGCCCCACTCCCCCGCCCCCTCTATACTGGCACCGGAGCCCGCCCCCACTAATGCCAAGATATTACTGCCCAACTCCCCCCCCCCTCTATACTGGCACCGGAGCCCTCCCCCACTAATGCCAAGATATTACTGCCCCACTCCCCGCCCCCTCTATACTGGCACCGGAGCCCGCCCCCCACTAATGCCAAGATATTACTGCCCCACTCCCCCGCCCCCTCTATACTGGCACCGGAGCCCTCCCCCACTAATGCCAAGATATTACTGCCCCACTCCCCCGCCCCCTCTATACTGGCACGGAGCCCGCCCCCACTAATGCCAAGATATTACTGCCCCACTCCCCCGTCCCCTCTATACTGGCACCGGAGCCCTCCCCCCACTAATGCCAAGATATTACTGCCCCCACTCCCTCGCCCCCTCTATACTGGCACCGGAGCCCTCCCCCACTAATGCCAAGATATTACTGCCCCACTCCCCCGCCCCCTCTATACTGGCACCGGAGCCCTCCCCCACTAATGCCAAGATATTACTGCCCCACTCCCCCGTCCCCTCTATACTGGCACCGGAGCCCTCCCCCACTAATGCCAAGATATTACTGCCCCACTCCCCCCGCCCCCTCTATACTGGCACCAGAGCCCTCCACCACTAATGCCAAGATATTACTGCCCCACTCCCCCGCCCCCACTATACTGGCACCGGAGCCCTCCACCACTAATGCCAAGATATTACTGCCCCACTCCCCCGCCTCCTCTATACTGGCACCGGAGCCCTCCCCCACTAATGCCAAGATATTACTGCCCCACTCCCCCGCCCCCTCTATACTGGCACCGGAGCCCTCCCCCACTAATGCCAAGATATTACTGCCCCACTCCCCCGTCCCCTCTATACTGGCACCGGAGCCCTCCCCCACTAATGCCAAGATATTACTGCCCCACTCCCCCGCCTCCTCTATACTGGCACCGGAGCCCTCCCCCACTAATGCCAAGATATTACTGCCCCACTCCCCCGCCCCCTCTATACTGGCACCGGAGCCCTCCCCCACTAATGCCAAGATATTACTGCCCCACTCCCCCGTCCCCTCTATACTGGCACCGGAGCCCTCCCCCACTAATGCCAAGATATTACTGCCCCACTCCCCCGCCTCCTCTATAATGGCACCGGAGCCCTCCCCCACTAATGCCAAGATATTACTGCCCCACTCCCCCGCCTCCTCTATACTGGCACCGGAGCCCTCCCCCACTAATGCCAAGATATTACTGCCCCACTCCCCCGCCTCCTTTATACTGGCACCGGAGCCCTCCCCCACTAATGCCAAGATATTACTGCCCCACTCCCCCGCCCCCTCTATACTGGCACCGGAGCCTTCCCCCACTAATGCCAAGATATTACTGCCCCACTCCCCCGTCCCCTCTATACTGGCACCGGAGCCCTCCCCACTAATGCCAAGATATTACTGCCCCACTCCCCCCGCCCCCTCTATACTGGCACCGGAGCCCTCCCCCACTAATGCCAAAATATTACTGCCCCACTCCCCCGCCCCCTCTATACTGGCACCGGAGCCCTCCCCCACTAATGCCAAAATATTACTGCCCCACTCCCCCCGCCCCTCTATACTGGCACCGGAGCCCTCCCCCACTAATGCCAAAATATTACTGCCCCACTCCCCCACCCCCTCTATACTGGCCCTCCACCACTAATGCCAAGATATTACTGCCCCACTCCCCCGCCCCCTCTATACTGGCACCGGAGCCCTCCCCCACTAATGCCAAGATATTACTGCCCCACTCCCCCGCCCCCTCTATACTGGCACCGGAGCCCTCCACCACTAATGCCAAGATATTACTGCCCCACTCCCCCCCCTCTATACTGGCACCGGAGCCCTCCCCCACTAATGCCAAGATATTACTGCCCCACCTCCCCCGCCCCCTCTATACTGGCACCGGAGCCCTCCCCCACTAATGCCAAGATATTACTGCCCCACTCCCCTGCCCCCTCTATACTGGCACCGGAGCCCTCCCCCACTAATGCCAAGATATTACTGCCCCACTCCCCCGCCCCCTCTATACTGGCACCGGAGCCCTCCCCCACTAATGCCAAGATATTACTGCCCCACTCCCCCGCCCCCTCTATACTGGCACCGGAGCCCTCCCCCACTAATGCCAAGATATTACTGCCCCACTCCCCCGCCCCCTCTATACTGGCACCGGAGCCCTCCCCCACTAATGCCAAGATATTACTGCCCCACTCCCCCGCCCCCTCTATACTGGCACCGGAGCCCTCCCCCACTAATGCCAAGATATTACTGCCCCACTCCCCCGCCCCCTCTATACTGGCACCGGAGCCCTCCCCCACTAATGCCAAGATATTACTGCCCCACTCCCCCGCCCCCTCTATACTGGCACCAGAGCCCTCCCCCACTAATGCCAAGATATTACTGCCCCACTCCCCCGCCCCCACTATACTGGCACCAGACTCCTCCCCCACTAATGCCAAGATATTACTGCCCCACTCTCCCGCCCCCTCTATATTGGCACCGGAGCCCTCCCCCACTAATGCCAAGATATTACTGCCCCACTCCCCCGCCCCCACTATACTGGCACCGGACTCCTCCCCCACTAATGCCAAGATATTACTGCCCCACTCCCCCGTCCCCTCTATACTGGCACCGGACTCCTCCCCCACTAATGCCAAGATATTACCGCCCCACTCCCCCGCCCCCTCTATACTGGCACCGGAGCCCCTCCCCCACTAATGCCAAGATATTACTGCCCCACTCCCCCGCCCCCTCTATACTGGCACCGGAGCCCTCCCCCACTAATGCCAAGATATTACTGCCCCACTCCCCCGCCCCCTCTACACTGGCACCGGAGCCCTCCCCCACTAATGCCAAGATATTACTGCCCCACTCCCCCGCCCCCTCTATACTGGCACCGGAGCCCTCCCCCACTAATGCCAAGATATTACTGCCCCACTCCCCCGCCCCCTCTATACTGGCACCGGAGCCCTCCACACTAATGCCAAGATATTACTGCCCCACTCCCCCGCCCCCACTATACTGGCACCGGACTCCTCCCCCACTAATGCCAAGATATTACTGCCCCACTCCCCCGCCCCCTCTATACTGGCACCAGCAGCCCTCCCCCACTAATGCCAAGATATTACTGCCCACTCCCCTGCCCCCTCTATACTGGCACCGGAGCCCTCCACCACTAATGCCAAGATATTACTGCCCCACTCCCCCTGCCCCCTCTATACTGGCACCAGAGCCCTCCCCCACTAATGCCAAGATATTACTGCCCCACTCCCCCGCCCCCTCTATACTGGCACCAGCAGCCATCCCCCACTAATGCCAAGCTATTACTGCCCCACTCCCCCGCCCCCTCTATACTGGCACTGGAGCCCTCCCCCACTAATGCCAAGATATTACTGCCCCACTCCCCCGTCCCCTCTATACTGGCCCTCCCCCACTAATGCCAAGATATTACTGCCCCACTCCCCCGCCCCCTCTATACTGGCACCGGAGCCCTCCCCCACTAATGCCAAGCTATTACTGCCCCACTCCCCCGCCCCCTCTATACTGGCACTGGAGCCCTCCCCCACTAATGCCAAGATATTACTGCCCCACTCCCCCGTCCCCTCTATACTGGCCCTCCCCCACTAATGCCAAGATATTACTGCCCCACTCCCCGCCCCCTCTATACTGGCACCGCAGCCCTCCCCCACTAATGCCAAGATATTACTGCCCCACTCCCCCCGCCCCCACTATACTGGCACCGGGGCCCCTCCCCCACTAATGCCAAGATATTACTGCCCCACTCCCCTGCCCCCTCAATACTGGCACCGGAGCCCTCCCCCACTAATGCCAAGATATTACTGCCCCACTTTCCCCTGCCCCCTCTATACTGGCACCGGAGCCCTCCACCACTAATGCCAAGAATACTGGCAACGGAGCCCTCCCCCACTAATGCCAAGATATTACTGCCCCACTCCCCCGCCCCCTCTATACTGGCACCGGACTCCTCCCCCACTAATGCCAAGATATTACTGCCCCACTCCCCCGCCCCCTCTATACTGGCACCAGAGCCCTCCACCACTAATGCCAAGATATTACTGCCCCACTCCCCCGCCCCCTCTATACTGGCACCGGAGCCCTCCACCACTAATGCCAAGATATTACTGCCCCACTCCCCCGCCCCCTCTATACTGGCACCGGAGCCCTCCCCCACTAATACCAAGATATTACTGCCCCACTCCCCCGCCCCCTCTATACTGGCACCGGACTCCTCCCCCACTAATGCCAAGATATTACTGCCCCACTCCCCCGTCCCCCTCTATACTGGCACCGGAGCCCTCCCCCACTAATGCCAAGATATTACTGCCCCACTCCCCCGCCCCCCTCTATACTGGCACCGGAGCCCTCCCCCACTAATGCCAAGATATTACTGCCCCACTCCCCCGCCCCCTCTATACTGGCACCGGAGCCCTCCCCCACTAATGCCAAGATATTACTGCCCCACTCCCCCGTCCCCTCTATACTGGCACCGGAGCCCTCCCCCACTAATGCCAAGATATTACTGCCCCACTCCCCCGTCCCCTCTATACTGGCACCGGAGCCCTCCACCACTAATGCCAAGATATTACTGCCCCACTCCCCCCGTCCCCTCTATACTGGCACCGGAGCCCTCCACCACTAATGCCAAGATATTACTGCCCCACTCCCCCGTCCCCTCTATACTGGCACCGGACTCCTCCCCCACTAATGCCAAGATATTACTGCCCCACTCCCCCGTCCCCTCTATACTGGCACCAGAGCCCTCCACCACTAATGCCAAGATATTACTGCCTCACTCCCCCGCCCCCACTATACTGGCCCTCCACCACTAATGCCAAGATATTACTGCCCCACTCCCCCGCCCCCACTATACTGGCACCGGAGCCCTCCCCCACTAATGCCAAGATATTACTGCCCCACTCCCCCGCCCCCACTATACTGGCACCGGAGCCCTCCCCCACTAATGCCAAGATATTACTGCCCCACTCCCCCCGCCCCCACTATACTGGCACCGGAGCCCCCCCCACTAATGCCAAGATATTACTGCCCCACTCCCCCGTCCCCTCTATACTGGCACCGGAGCCCTCCCCCACTAATGCCAAGATATTACTGCCCCACTCCCCCGCCCCCTCTATACTGGCACCGGAGCCCTCCCCCCACTAATGCCAAGATATTACTGCCCCACTCCCCCGCCCCCTCTATACTGGCACCGGAGCCCTCCCCCACTAATGCCAAGATATTACTGCCCCACTCCCCCGCCCCCACTATACTGGCCCTCCCCCACTAATGCCAAGATATTACTGCCCCACTCCCCCGCCCCCACTATACTGGCACCGGAGCCCCCCCACTAATGCCAAGATATTACTGCCCCACTCCCCGCCCCCTCTATACTGGCACCAGAGCCCTCCCCACTAATGCCAAGATATTACTGCCCCACTCCCCCGCCCCCTCTATACTGGCACCGGAGCCCTCCACCACTAATGCCAAGATATTACTGCCCCACTCCCCCCCCCCCTCTATACTGGCACCGGGGCCCTCCACCACTAATGCCAAGATATTACTGCCCCACTCCCCCGCCCCCACTATACTGGCACCGGAGCCCTCCCCCACTAATGCCAAGATATTACTGCCCCACTCCCCCCCCCCCTCTATACTGGCACCGGGGCCCTCCACCACTAATGCCAAGATATTACTGCCCCACTCCCTCGCCCCCTCTATACTGGCACCGGAGCCCTCCCCCACTAATGCCAAGATATTACTGCCCCACTCCCCCCTCCCCCTCTATACTGGCACCGGGGCCCTCCACCACTAATGCCAAGATATTACTGCCCCACTCCCCCCCCCCCTCTATACTGGCACCGGGGCCCTCCACCACTAATGCCAAGATATTACTGCCCCACTCCCTCGCCCCCTCTATACTGGCACCGGAGCCCTCCCCCACTAATGCCAAGATATTACTGCCCCACTCCCCCGCCCCCACTATACTGGCACCAGAGCCCTCCCCCACTAATGCCAAGATATTACTGCCCCACTCCCCTGCCCCCTCTATACTGGCACCGGAGCCCTCCCCCACTAATGCCAAGATATTACTGCCCCACTCCCCCGCCCCCTCTATACTGAAACCGGAGCCCTCCACCACTAATGCCAAGATATTACTGCCCCACTCCCCCGCCCCCTCTATACCGGCACCAGAGCCCTCCCCCACTAATGCCAAGATATTACTGCCCCACTCCACTGCCCCCTCTATACTGGCACCGGAGCCCTCCCCCACTAATGCCAAGATATACTGCCCCACTCCCCCGCCCCCTCTATACTGGCACTGGAGCCCTCCACCACTAATGCCAAGATATTACTGCCCCCCTCCCCCGTCCCCTCTATACTGGCACCGGGGCCCTCCACCACTAATGCCAAGATATTACTGCCCCACTCCCCCGTCCCCTCTATACTGGCACCGGAGCCCTCCCCCACTAATGCCAAGATATTACTGCCCCACTCCCCCGTCCATATTACTGCCCCACTCCCCCCGTCCCCTCTATACTGGCACCGGAGCCCTCCCCCACTAATGCCAAGATATTACTGCCCCCACTCCCCCGCCCCCTCTATACCGGCACCAGAGCCCTCCCCCACTAATGCCAAGATATTACTGCCCCACTCCCCCGCCCCCTCTATACTGGCACCGGAGCCCTCCCCCACTAATGCCAAGATATTACTGCCCCACTCCCCCATCCCCTCTATACTGGCACCGGAGCCCTCCACCACTAATGCCAAGATATTACTGCCCCACTCCCCCGTCCCCTCTATACTGGCACCGGAGCCCTCCCCCACTAATGCCAAGATATTACTGCCCCCACTCCCCCGTCCCCTCTATACTGGCACCGGGGCCCTCCCCCACTAATGCCAAGATATTACTGCCCCCACTCCCCCGCCCCCTCTATACTGGCACCGGAGCCCTCCCCCCACTAATGCCAAGATATTACTGCCCCACTCCCCCCATCCCCTCTATACTGGCACCGGGGCCCTCCCCCACTAATGCCAAGATATTTACTGCCCCACTCCCCCCGCCCCCTCTATACTGGCACCGGAGCCCTCCCCCCACTAATGCCAAGATATTACTGCCCCACTCCCCCCGTCCCCTCTATACTGGCACCGGAGCCCTCCCCCACTAATGCCAAGATATTACTGCCCCACTCCCCCATCCCCTCTATACTGGCACCGGGGCCCTCCCCCACTAATGCCAAGATATTACTGCCCCACTCCCCCCGCCTCCTCTATACTGGCACCGGAGCCCTCCCCCACTAATGCCAAGATATTACTGCCCCACTCCCCCCGCCCCCTCTATACTGGCACCGGAGCCCTCCCCCACTAATGCCAAGATATTACTGCCCCACTCCCCCGCCCCCTCTATACTGAAACCGGAGCCCTCCCCCACTAATGCCAAGATATTACTGCCCCCACTCCCCCGTCCCCTCTATACTGAAACCGGAGCCCTCCCCCACTAATGCCAAGATATTACTGCCCCACTCCCCCCCCCCTCTATACTGGCACCGGAGCCCTCCCCCCACTAATGCCAAGATATTACTGCCCCACTCCCCCCCTCTATACTGGCAACCGGAGCCCTCCCCCACTAATGCCAAGATATTACTGCCCCCACTCCCCCGCCCCCTCTATACTGGCACCGGAGCCCTCCCCCCACTAATGCCAAGATATTACTGCCCCCACTCCCCCGCCCCCTCTATACCGGCACCAGAGCCCTCCCCCACTAATGCCAAGATATTACTGCCCCACTCCCCCGCCCCCCTCTATACCGGCACCAGAGCCCTCCCTCACTAATGCCAAGATATTACTGCCCCACTCCCCCCGCCCCCTCTATACTGGCACCGGAGCCCTCCCCCACTAATGCCAAGATATTACTGCCCCACTCCCCCGCCCCCTCTATACTGGCACCGGAGCCCTCCCCCCACTAATGCCAAGCTATTACTGCCCCACTACCCCGCCCCCCTCTATTACTGGCACCGGAGCCCTCCCCCCACTAATGCCAAGATATTACTGCCCCACTCCCCCGCCCCCTCTATACTGGCACCGGATCCCTCCCCCACTAGTGCCAAGATATTACTGCCCCACTCCCCCGTCCCCTCTATACTGGCACCGGAGCCCTCCACCACTAATGCCAAGATATTACTGCCCCACTCCCCCCTCTATACTGGCACCGGAGCCCTCCCCCACTAATGCCAAGATATTACTGCCCCCACTCCCCCGTCCCCTCTATACTGGCACCGGGAGCCCTCCCCCACTAATGCCAAGATATTACTGCCCCACTCCCCCGCCCCCTCTATACTGGCACCAGAGCCCTCCCCCACTAATGCCAAGATATTACTGCCCCACTCCCCCGCCCCCTCTATACTGGCACCGGAGCCCCCCCCCACTAATGCCAAGATATTACTGCCCCACTCCCCCGTCCCCTGTATACTGGCACCGGAGCCCTCCCCCCACTAATGCCAAGATATTACTGCCCCACTCCCCCGCCCCCTCTATACTGGCACCGGAGCCCTCCCCCACTAATGCCAAGCTATTACTGCCCCACTCCCCCGCCCCCTCTATACTGGCACCGGAGCCCTCCCCCCACTAATGCCAAGCTATTACTGCCCCACTCCCCCGCCCCCTCTATACTGGCACCGGAGCCCTCCCCCACTAATGCCAAGATATTACTGCCCCACTCCCCCCGTCCCCTCTATACTGGCACCGGAGCCCTCCCCCACTAATGCCCAAGATATTACTGCCCCACTCCCCCGCCCCCCACTATACTGGCACCGGAGCCCTCCCCCACTAATGCCAAGATATTACTGCCCCACTCCCCCGCCCCCCTCTATACTGGCACCGGAGCCCTCCCCCACTAATGCCAAGATATTACTGCCCCACTCCCCCGCCCCCCTCTATACTGGCACCGGAGCCCTCCCCCACTAATGCCAAGATATTACTGCCCCACTCCCCCCGCCCCCTCTATACTGGCACCGGAGCCCTCCCCCCACTAATGCCAAGATATTACTGCCCCACTCCCCCGCCCCCTCTATACTGGCACCGGAGCCCTCGCCCACTAATGCCAAGATATTACTGCCCCACTCCCCCGTCCCCTCTATACTGGCACCAGAGCCCTCCCCCACTAATGCCAAGATATTACTGCCCCACTCCCCCGTCCCCTCTATACTGGCACCGGAGCCCTCCCCCACTAATGCCAAGATATTACTGCCCCCACTGCCCCGCCCCCTCTATACTGGCACCGGAGCCCTCCCCCACTAATGCCAAGATATTACTGCCCCACTCCCCCGCCCCCTCTATACTGGCACCGGAGCCCTCCCCCACTAATGCCAAGATATTACTGCCCCACTCCCCCGCCCCCTCTATACTGGCACCGGAGCCCTCCACCACTAATGCCAAGATATTACTGCCCCACTCCCCCGCCCCCTCTATACTGGCACCGGAGCCCTCCCCCACTAATGCCAAGATATTACTGCCCCACTCCCCCCCCTCTATACTGGCACCGGAGCCCTCCCCCCACTAATGCCAAGATATTACTGCCCCACTCCCCCGCCCCCTCTATACTGGCACCGGACTCCTCCCCCACTAATGCCAAGATATTACTGCCCCCACTCCCCCGCCCCCTCTATACTGGCACCGGACTCCTCCCCCACTAATGCCAAGATATTACTGCCCCACTCCCCCGCCCCCCTCTATACTGGCACCGGAGCCCTCCCCCCACTAATGCCAAGATATTACTGCCCCACTCCCCCGCCCCCCTCTATACTGGCACCGGAAGCCCTCCCCCACTAATGCCAAGATATTACTGCCCCACTCCCCCGCCCCCTCTATACTGGCACCGGAGCCCTCCCCCACTAATGCCAAGATATTACTGCCCCACTCCCCCCGCCCCCTCTATACTGGCACCGGAGCGCTCCACCACTAATGCCAAGATATTACTGCCCCACTCCCCCGCGCCCCCCACTATACTGGCACCGGAGCCCCTCCCCCACTAATGCCAAGATATTACTGCCCCACTCCCCCGCCCCCTCTATACTGAAACCGGAGCCCTCCCCCACTAATGCCAAGATATTACTGCCCCCACTCCCCCGTCCCCTCTATACTGGCACCGGGGCCCTCTACCACTAATGCCAAGATATTACTGCCCCACTCCCCCGTCCCCTCTATACTGGCACCGGAGCCCTCCCCCACTAATGCCAAGATATTACTGCCCCACTCCCCCGCCCCCTCTATACTGGCACCGGAGCGCTCCACCACTAATGCCAAGATATTACTGCCCCCACTCCCCCGCCCCCACTATACTGGCACCGGAGCCCTCCCCCACTAATGCCAAGATATTACTGCCCCACTCCCCCGCCCCCTCTATACTGAAACCGGAGCCCTCCCCCACTAATGCCAAGATATTACTGCCCCACTCCCCCGTCCCCCTCTATACTGGCACCGGGGGCCCTCCACCACTAATGCCAAGATATTACTGCCCCACTCCCCCGTCCCCTCTATACTGGCACCGGAGCCCTCCCCCACTAATGCCAAGATATTACTGCCCCACTCCCCCGCCTCCTCTATACTGGCACCGGAGCCCTCCCCCACTAATGCCAAGATATTACTGCCCCCACTCCCCCGCCCCCTCTATACTGAAACCGGAGCCCTCCCCCACTAATGCCAAGATATTACTGCCCCACTCCCCCGTCCCCTCTATACTGAAACCGGAGCCCTCCCCCACTAATGCCAAGATATTACTGCCCCACTCCCCCCCCTCTATACTGGCACCGGAGCCCTCCCCCACTAATGCCAAGATATTACTGCCCCACTCCCCCCCCTCTATACTGGCACCGGAGCCCTCCCCCACTAATGCCAAGATATTACTGCCCCCACTCCCCCGCCCCCCTCTATACTGGCACCGGAGCCCTCCCCCCACTAATGCCAAGATATTACTGCCCCCACTCCCCCCGCCCCCTCTATACCGGCACCAGAGCCCCTCCCCCACTAATGCCAAGATATTACTGCCCCACTCCCCCGCCCCCCTCTATACCGGCACCAGAGCCCTCCCCTCACTAATGCCAAGATATTACTGGCCCCACTCCCCCCGCCCCCTCTATACTGGCACCGGAGCCCTCCCCCACTAATGCCAAGATATTACTGCCCCACTCCCCCGCCCCCTCTATACTGGCACCGGAGCCCTCCCCCCACTAATGCCAAGATATTACTGCCCCACTCCCCCGCCCCTTCTATACTGGCACCGGAGCCCTCCACCACTAATGCCAAGATATTACTGCCCCACTCCCCCCCTCTATACTGGCACCGGAGCCCTCCCCCACTAATGCCAAGATATTACTGCCCCACTCCCCCCCGTCCCCTCTATACTGGCACCGGAGCCCTCCCCCACTAATGCCAAGATATTACTGCCCCACTCCCCCGCCCCCTCTATACTGGCACCAGAGCCCTCCCCCACTAATGCCAAGATATTACTGCCCCACTTCCCCCGCCCCCTCTATACTGGCACCGGAGCCCCCCCCCACTAATGCCAAGATATTACTGCCCCACTCCCCCGTCCCCTGTATACTGGCACCGGAGCCCTCCCCCACTAATGCCAAGATATTACTGCCCCACTCCCCCGCCCCCCTCTATACTGGCACCGGAGCCCTCCCCCACTAATGCAAAGATATTACTGCCCCACTCCCCCGCCCCCCTCTATACTGGCACCGGAGCCCCTCCCCCACTAATGCCAAGATATTACTGCCCCACTCCCCCGCCCCTCTATACTGGCACCGGAGCCCTCCCCCACTAATGCCAAGATATTACTGCCCCACTCCCCCCGTCCCCCTCTATACTGGCACCAGAGCCCTCCCCCACTAATGCCAAGATATTACTGCCCCACTCCCCCGTCCCCTCTATACTGGCACCGGAGCCCCTCCCCCACTAATGCCAAGATATTACTGCCCCACTCCCCCGCCCCCTCTATACTGGCACCGGAGCCCTCCCCCACTAATGCCAAGATATTACTGCCCCACTCCCCCCGCCCCCCTCTATACTGGCAACGGAGCCCTCCCCCACTAATGCCAAGATATTACTGCCCCACTCCCCCGCCCCCCTCTATACTGGCACCGGAGCCCTCCACCACTAATGCCAAGATATTACTGCCCCACTCCCCCCGCCCCCTCTATACTGGCACCGGAGCCCTCCCCCCACTAATGCCAAGATATTACTGCCCCACTCCCCCCCCCCTCTATACTGGCACCGGAGCCCTCCACCACTAATGCCAAGATATTACTGCCCCACTCCCCCGCCCCCTCTATACTGGCACCGGACTCCTCCCCCCACTAATGCCAAGATATTACTGCCCCACTCCCCCGCCCCCTCTATACTGGCACCGGAGCGCTCCACCACTAATGCCAAGATATTACTGCCCCACTCCCCCGCCCCCACTATACTGGCACCGGAGCCCTCCCCCACTAATGCCAAGATATTACTGCCCCACTCCCCCGCCCCCCTCTATACTGGCACCGGAGCCCCTCCCCCACTAATGCCAAGATATTACTGCCCCCACTCCCCCGCCCCCTCTATACTGGCACCGGAGACCTCCCCCCACTAATGCCAAGATATTACTGCCCCCACTCCCCCGTCCCCTCTATACTGGCCACCGGGGCCCCTCCACCACTAATGCCAAGATATTACTGCCCCACTCCCCCGTCCCCTCTATACTGGCACCGGAGCCCTCCCCCACTAATGCCAAGATATTACTGCCCCACTCCCCCGCCTCCTCTATACTGGCACCGGAGCCCTCCCCCCACTAATGCCAAGATATTACTGCCCCACTCCCCCGCCCCCCTCTATACTGGCACCGGAGCCCTCCCCCACTAATGCCAAGATATTACTGCCCCACTCCCCCCGCCCCCCTCTATACTGAAACCGGAGGCCCCCTTCCCCCCCTCCCCCACTAATGCCAAGATATTACTGCCCCACTCCCCCCGTCCCCTCTATACTGAAACCGGAGCCCTCCCCCCACTAATGCCAAGATATTACTGCCCCCACTCCCCCCCCCTCTATACTGGCACCGAGCCCTCCCCCACTAATGCCAAGATATTACTGCCCCACTCCCCCCCCCTCTATACTGGCACCGGAGCCCCTCCCCCACTAATGCCAAGATATTACTGCCCCACTCCCCCCGCCCCCCTCTATACTGGCACCGGAGCCCTCCCCCACTAATGCCAAGATATTACTGCCCCACTCCCCCCGCCCCCCTCTATACCGGCACCAGAGCCCCTCCCCCACTAATGCCAAGATATTACTGCCCCACTCCCCCGCCCCCCTCTATACCGGCACCAGAGCCCTCCCTCACTAATGCCAAGATATTACTGCCCCACTCCCCCGCCCCCCCTCTATACTGGCACCGGAGCCCTCCCCCCACTAATGCCAAGATATTACTTGCCCCACTCCCCCGCCCCCTCTATACTGGCACCGGAGCCCTCCCCCCACTAATGCCAAGCTATTACTGCCCCCACTACCCCCGCCCCCTCTATACTGGCACCCGGAGCCCTCCCCCACTAATGCCAAGATATTACTGCCCCACTCCCCCGCCCCCTCTATACTGGCACCGGATCCCTCCCCCACTAGTGCCAAGATATTACTGCCCCACTCCCCCCGTCCCCTCTATACTGGCACCGGAGCCCCTCCACCACTAATGCCAAGATATTACTGCCCCACTCCCCCCCCTCTATACTGGCACCGGAGCCCCTCCCCCACTAATGCCCAAGATATTACTGCCCCCACTCCCCCGTCCCCCTCTATACTGGCACCGGAGCCCTCCCCCACTAA
>JAQIHN010000058.1:2500-115000 GCA_027917425.1 Gastrophryne carolinensis
TTGGGGGGGGAGATAAGTTGTCCGGGGGCCGTCTTGAGGGGGAAGATGAGCTGCCCGGGGGCCATCTTGGAAGGGGAAGATGAGCTGCCCGGGGGCCATCTTGGAAGGGGAAGATGAGCTGCCCGGGGGCCATCTTGGGGGAAGGGATGATCTGTCCGGGGGCCATCTTGCGGGGGTGAGCTGCCCGGGGGCCGGCTTGGGGGGGGAAGATGAGCTGCCAGGGGCCATCTTGGGGGGGATGAGCTGCCTGGCTGCTGCCTTGGGGGGAGGATGAGCTGCCCGAGGGCCGTATTGGGGGGGGGAGGATGAGCTGCCCGGGGGGCCATCTTGGGGGTGGGAGATGAGATGCCCGGGAGCCTTCATGGGGGGGAAGATGAGCTTCCTGGGGCCATCCCCAGAGGATGAGCTGCCCATGGGCCATCTTGGTGGGGATTAGCTGGCCAGGGGCAATCTTGGGGGGGGATTAGCTGCCCAGGGGCCATCTTGGGGGGGGGGGATGAGCTGCTCGGGGCCGGCTTGGGGGGAAGATGAGCTGCCTGGGGGCCAGCTTGGGGGGGGAAGGTGAGCTGCCGGGGGCCGTCTTGGGGGGATAAGCTGCCTGGAGGCCGTCTTGGGGGGAGAATGAGCTGCCCGGGGGCTGTCTTGGGAGGGAGAGGATGAGCTGCCAGGGGGCCGTCTTGGGGGGGGGGGGGAGAGGATGAGCTGCCCAGGGGCCATCTTGGGGGGATGAGCTGGTCGGGAGCCATCTTGGGGGGGATTAGCTGCCCGGGGGCCATATTGGGGGAAGGGATGAGCTGTCTGGGGCGATCTTGGGGGGGGGGGGTGAGCTGCTCAGGGGCTGGCTTGGGGTGGATGAGCTGCCCGAGGGCCGTCTTGGGGGGGGAAGATGAGCTGCCCGGCAGCCACCTTGTGGGGGGAGGATGAGCTGCCTGGGGGCCATCTTGGGAGGGGAAGATGAGCTGCCTGGGGGTCATCTTGGGGGAAGGGATGAGCTGTCCAGGTGCCATCTTGGGGGGGATGAGCTTCCCGGGGGGGGGCTTGGCGGGGAAAATGAGCTGCCCGGGGGCCTTCATGGGGGGGGGGGGGGGGGATGAGCTGCCCGGGGGCCTTCATGGGGGGGGGGGGGATGAGCTGCTCGGGGGCCATCTTGGGGGGATGAGCTGTCCGGGGCTATCTTGGGGGGGGGGGGGGAGCTGCCCGGGGGCCGTCTTGGGGGGGGATGAGCTGCCCGGGGGCCGTCTTGGGGGGGGGTACTAGCTGCCGGGGGGCCGCCTTGGAGGAGGAAGATGAGCTGCCCGGCAGCTGTCTTGGGGGGGGGGGCTGCCCGGGGGCCATTTTGGGGGGGCTTGAGCTGCCCAGGGGCCTCCTTTGGGGAAGAAAATGAGCTGCCCAAGGGCCGTCTTGGGGGGGAAGATGAGCTGCCCGGGGGCTGTCTTGGGGGGCTTTAGCTGCCCGGGTGCCATCTTAGGGGAGATTGACTGCCCAGGGGACATCTTGGGGGAAGGGATGAGCTGTCCGGGGGCAATTTTGGGGGGGGGGTGAGCTACCCGGGGGCCAGCTTGGGGGGGAAGATGAGCTGCCAGGTGCCATCTTGGGGGGAGGATGAGCTGTCCGGGGGCCATCTTGGGGGGGGGGATGAGCTGCCAAGCAGCCGTCTTGGGGGGGAGGATGAGCTGCCCGGGGGCCGTCTTGGGGGGGGGGGGGGTTGAGCTGCCCGGGGGCTGTCTTGGGGGGGGGGATGAGCTGTCTGGGGGCCGGCTTTGGGGGGGAAGATGAGCTGCCGGGGGCCATCTTGGGGGGGATGAGCTGCCCGGAGGCCATCTTGGGGTGGGGAGGATGAACTGCCCGGGGCCATCTTGGTGGGGTGGAAGATGAGCTGCCTGGGGGCCTTCATGGGGGGGGGTGAATTTCCCGGGGGCCATCTAGGGGGGGGGGATGAGCTGGTCGGGGGCCAACTTGGGGGGGGACTAGCTGCCCGGGGGCCGTCTTGGAGGGGGAGGGGGAGCTGCCCGAGGGCCATCTTTGGGGGGGGGGGGGGGAGCTGTCCTGGGGACATCTTGGAGGGGGATGAGCTGCCCGGGGGCCGTCTTGGGGGGGACTAGCTGCCTGGGGGCCGTCTTAGGGGGAGGATTAGCTGACCGAGGGCCATCTTTGGGAAAGGGTCGAGCTGTCCGGGGGACTATCTTGGGGGGGGGGAGATGAGCTGCCTGGGGTCCATCTTGGGGCAGATGAGCTGCCCAGGGGCAGTCTTATGGGGGAAGATGAGCTGCCGGGGGGCCATCTTGGGGGGGGGGGGATGAGTTGCCCGGGGGCCATCTGGGGGGGGGGGGAAGATGAGCTGCCCGGGGGCCGTCTTGGAGGGGGGGGATGAGATGGTCGGGGGCCAACTTGGGGGGGGGGGGAGTAGCTGCCCGCGGGCCATCTTGGAGGAGGGGGATGAGCTGCCCGAGAGCTGGCATTGGGTGACTAGCCGCCTGGGGGCCGTCTTAGGGGGAGGATTAGCTGACCGAGGGCCATCTTTGGGAAAGGGACGAGCTGTCCGGGGGCCATCTTGGGGGGAGGGGGGGAAATGAGCTGCCCAGGGGCCGACTTGGGGGGGGGGGGAGATGAGCTGCCCGGGGGCCGTCTTGGAGGGGGGGGGGGATGAGCTGGTCGGGGGCCAACTTGGGGGGGGGGACTAGCTGCCCGGGGGGCCGTCTTCGGGGGGAGGATGAGCTGCCCAGGGGCCGTCCTGGGGGGGGGGGTAGGTGGGCTGCCTGGGGGCCATCTTGGGGGGGAGAAGATGAGCTGCCTGGGGGCCGTCTTGGGGGCGGAGGATGAGTTGCCCGGGGCAGTCTTGGGGGTAGAGGATAAGCTGCCTTGGGGCCGTCTTGGGGGGGGAGAGGATGAGCTGCCTGGGGGCCACCTTGGGGGGGGGGAGGATGAGCTGCCCGGTGGCCATCTTGGGGGGGGGGGGGAAGATGAGCTGCCTGTGGGACATTTTGGAGGGGAGGGAGAGGATGAGCTGCCTGGGGGCCACCTTGGGGGGGGGGAGGATGAGCTGCCCGGTGGCCATCTTGGGGGGGGGGAAGATGAGCTGCCTGTGGGCCATGAGCTGCCTGGGGGGCGTCTTGGGGGGGGGGTGAGTTGCCCAGGGGCCATCTTTGGGGGGGAGGATGAGCTGCCCAGGGGCCGTCTCTGGGGGGAGGATGAGCTGCCCAGAGACCATCTTGGGGGAGAGGATGAGCTGCCTGGGGGCCATCTTGGGGGGGGGGGGAGAGGATGAGCTGCCTGGGGGCTGTCTTGGGGGGGGAGAGGATGAGCTGCCCGGTGGCCATCTTGGGGGGGGGGGGGAAGATGAGCTGCCTGTGGGCCATTTTGGAGGGGGGGAGAGGATGAGCTGCCTGGGGGCCACCTTGGGGGGAGGGAGGATGAGCTGCCCGGTGGCCGTCTTGGGGGGGGGGGGGGAAGATGAGCTGCCTGTGGGTCATTTTGGAGGGGGGGAGAGGATGAGCTGCCCGGGGGGAGGATGAGTCTCGGGGGGGGATGAGCTGCCCGGGGGGCCGTCTTGGAGGGGGAGGATGAGCTGTCCGAGGGCCATCTTTGGGGGGGGGGGAGCTGTCCTGGGGCCATCTTGGAGGGGGATGAGCTGCCCGGGGGCCGTCTTGGGGGGGACGAGCTGTCCGGGGACCATCTTGGGGGGGAAAATGAGCTACCCGGGGGCCGGCTTGGAGGGGGTGGGCTGCCCGGGGGCCATCTTGGGGGGGGAAGATGAGCTGCCCGGGGGCCATCTTGGAGGGGATGAGCTGCCCGGGGGCCGCGTTTGGGGAGGAAGATGAGCTGCCCGGCGGCCGTCTTGGGGAGGAGGATGAACTGCCCGAGGGTTATCTTTGGGGGGGGAGCTGTCCTGGGGCTATCTTGGAGGGGGATGAGCTGCCCGGGCCGTCTTGGGGGGGGGTAGATGAGCTGCCTGGGGGCCATGTTGGGGGGGAGAAGATGAGCTGCCTGGGGGCCATCTTGGGGGGGGGGAGAGGATGAGCTGCCCGGTGGCCGTCTTGGGGGGGGGGGAAGATGAGCTGCCTGTGGGCCATTTTGGAGGGGGGGAGAGGATGAGCTGCCTGGGGGCCACCTTGGGGGGGGGGGGGGAGGATGAGCTGCCCGGTGGCCGTCTTGGGGGGGGGGGAAGATGAGCTGCCTGTGGGTCATTTTGGAGGGGGGGAGAGGATGAGCTGCCCGGGGGGAGGATGAGTCTCGGGGGGGGGGGGATGAGCCGCCCGGGGGCCGTCTTGGAGGGGGAGGATGAGCTGTCCGAGGGCCATCTTTGGGGGGGGGGGGGAGCTGTCCTGGGGCCATCTTGGAGGGGGATGAGCTGCCCGGGGGCAGTCTTGGGGGGACGAGCTGTCCGGGGACCATCTTGGGGGGGAAAATGAGCTACCCGGGGGCCGGCTTGGAGGGGATGAGCTGCCCGGGGGCCATCTTGGGGGGGGGGAAGATGAGCTGCCTGGGGGCCATCTTGGAGGGGATGAGCTGCCCGGGGGCCGCGTTTGGGGAGGAAGATGAGCTGCCCGGCGGCCGTCTTGGGGAGGAGGATGAACTGCCCGAGGGTTATCTTTGGGGGGGGAGCTGTCCTGGGGCTATCTTGGAGGGGGATGAGCTGCCCGGGCCGTCTTGGGGGGGGGGTAGATGAGCTGCCTGGGGCCATGTTGGGGGGGAGAAGATGAGCTGCCTGGGGGTCTTCTTGGGGGGGGAGGATGAGTTGCCCGGGGCCGTCTTGGGGGGAGAGGATGAGCTGCCTGGGAGCCGTTTTTGGGTTTTGGGGGGGGGGGGAGGATGAGCTGCCTGGGGGCCATCTTGGGGGGGAGGATGAGTTGCCCAGTGGCCGTCTTGGGGGGGGGGGGAAATGAGCTGCCTGTGGGCCATCTTGGGGGGGGGGAGGGGATGAGCTGCCTTGGGGCCATCTTGGGGGGGGAGGATGAGTTGCCCGGGGGCCATCTTGGGGGGAGAGGATGAGCTGCCTGGGGGCTGTCTTGGGGGGGGGGGGAGGATGAGCTGCCTGGGGGCCATCTTGGGGGGGAGGATGAGCTGCCCGGTGGCCGTCTTGGGGGGGGGGGGATGAGCTGCCTGTTGGCCATCTTGGGGGGGGGGGAAGGGATGAGCTGCCTGGGGGCCGTCTTGGGGGGGGGGGTGAGTTGCCCGGAGGCCATCTTGGGGGGGGGGGAGGATGAGCTGCCTGGGGGCGGTCTTGGGGGGGAGAGGATGAGCTGTCTGGGGGCCGTCTCTGGGGGGAGGATAAGCTGCCCAGGGACCATCTTGGGGGAGAGGATGAGCTGCCTGGGGGCCATCTTGGGGAGGAGGATGAGCTGCCCGGGGTCCGTCTTGGGGGGGAAGGGATGAGCTGCCTGGGGGCCGTCTTGGGCGGGCAGGATGAGCTGCCCGGGGGTTATCTTTAGGGGGAGGATAAGCTGCCCGGGGGCCGTCTTCGGGGGGAGGATGAGTCGGGGGGGGGGGGGTTTGAGCTGCCCAGGGGCCGTTTTGGGGGGAAGGATGAGGTGCCCGGAAGCCGTCTTCAGGGGGAGAGGATGAGCTGCCCGAGGGCAATCTTTGGGGGGAGGATGAGTCTCGGGTGGGAGGATGAGCTGACCTTTTTAGGGGGAATCTTATATGATGGGTCACAAAACTCACCTATGGTTCCATGTAGCTGCCCAGTGATATTCTGGATACTTACCTGTGCCGTTAACCCAGATACCGTCTTCTCGGCATCAGTCACTTCTTTCATTTCAATAGCGGGGGCGTGCCAGGGCTGGAACGCCCCCTTCATTGTATGTGAAGGAGATAAATGTGAGTCTGGGGCCCTGGCATGGCGGAGAATAAAGGTAAGTACATGTTTATTATTTTAACCTGTAAGTCAGCCACCTGCAGGGGGAATTGTAGAGCCTGCTGGAGTAAGAAAAGAAACTCACTATTCTGTCACCTTAAAGTGGACCAAAACCTGGAGTTTACCCCACGGCACAGGTGCGGCTCTCCTCCAATTAGATTCTTAGCCGTCAGAGGTCAGTACTCACTGCGCTCCCACATATATGGGGGGTGAGTAATGAAGAAAGAATCGGGAGCTGTGTACCAAGCAGAGCGGTCGCCTCCTGGGCATCCTGAGCCTGCGACTCCATGAGCCGCCACTTTGCTGATCACATGAAACCGGGCACTTCAGATAAAAATCAGAAAGCGCTGCAGCCCAGACTCGCTGCCGCTGCAACCCGAACCTGAGCCAAGCTCCAGAAGCTTCCCTGGCCTCCGGCCGCAGGGGACACGCGACTTATCTGTGATACCATCAGAAGGCAGCTCTGTGCGTCCTCCATTCATCACAAGGTTACTCCGGGGACATCGCAGCACATGAGTTGCCATTATTGCTGCTTCCTAACACTGAGCGGCTCTTCATTAGCTGCCATTTTATGGCATTTTACTGCTAATTAATATGGCGCGGCACCGTCCGGCCAATGGCCACTGAGATTCCAGCTGAAAGACACAGTGACAGTTACATACTGCCGGCCATCAGTCACTTATCTCCCAAATAGGAAATGTTTCTGTCTTATAACTCAGTTGGATGAAACAGCATGAAGCTTCCTACTCACCTGAAAGATGCCGAGTGATAGGCCACAATAACCCCTGACCTTCTGGGCCCCGCCCCCCATAAGCCTCTGCTTTCATAGGGGCTCCAGGGTTAGGCTCACCCTGTGTAAGACAATTGATACACTATAATTCCACAAGCAGACACCAGGGGGCAGCCAAACACCACCAATCCAAAATGTAAGCTACCCATCACTATTAAAGTGGAACAAAACCCACCAGTGACCACCCTGGAATCTAAAAGTTTCCAGGGCTGGCCTCTGACTTTCCCCTGCGGCATCCCAAATCCGGATGCCCCAATGTGTGAAAGTACACACTGCATGAATCGGGTGCATGGAGCTGAGAGTCACTGGCCGGTCACCGGGCAGCAGTCACCGTTCCCCCTAACCTCACCTCCTCAGTGTGGCGCTCTGCACCCAGGGGCATTGTGTGATACATACTTCTGGGTGTAGCAAGATGGCCGCCTGAGAAGGTGAACTGAACCCCCTGATGGCCAGTTTCACTCAGCTTCTCCTGGAGCCCTCGCCGCATCCCCACTCACCTCTACCCAGGTGCGCCCGTGCCTGTCCTTTCTGAATGGGCAGTGCAGGGCCGTGCCATGGCTAGGAGGTTAGCGGGGGATGCGGCTGGTGGTGCGGGGGGCGTGCCATGGCTAGGACGTTAGCGGGGGATGCGGCTGGTGGTGCGGGGGCTTGCCATGGCTAGGAGGTTAACGGTGGATGTGGCTGGTGGTGCGGGGGCTTGCCATGGCTAGGAGGTTAACGGTGGATGTGGCTGGTGGTGCGGGGGCTTGCCATGGCTAGGAGGTTAACGGTGGATGTGGCTGGTGGTGCGGGGGCAGTGCCATGGCTAGGAGGTTAACGGTGGATGTGGCTGGTGGTGCGGGGTTGTGCAATGGCTAGGAGGTTAGCGGGGGATGCGGCCGGTGGTGCGGCGGCTTGCCTTGGCTAGGAGGTTAGCGGTGGATGCAACTAGTGGTGCGGGGGCAGTGCCATGGATAGGAGGTTAGTGGGGGATGCTGCTGGTGGTGTGGGGGCCGTGCCATGGCTAGGAGGTTAGCGGGGGATGCGGCTGGTGGTGCAGGGGCTTGCCATGGCTAGGAGGTTAGCGGGGGATGCGGCTGGTGGTGCGGGGCCGTGCCATGGCTAGGAGGTTAGCGGGGGATGCGGCTGGTGGTGCGGGGGCTTGCCATGGCTAGGAGGTTAGCGGGGGATGCGGCCGGTGGTGCGGCGGCTTGCCTTGGCTAGGAGGTTAGCGGTGGATGCAACTAGTGGTGCGGGGGCAGTGCCATGGATAGGAGGTTAGCGGGAGATGCGGCTGGTGGTGTGGGGGCCGTGCCATGGCTAGGAGGTTAGTGGGGGATGCTGCTGGTGGTGTGGGGGCCGTGCCATGGCTAGGAGGTTAGCGGGGGATGCGGCTGGTGGTGTGGGGGCCGTGCCATGGCTAGGAGGTTAGCGGGGATGCGGCTGGTGGTGCGGGGGCCGTGCCATGGCTAGGAGGTTAGCGGGGGATGCGGGTAGTGGTGCGGGGGCATGCCATGGCTAGGAGGTTAGCGGGGGATGCGGCTGGTGGTGCGGGGGCGTGCCATGGCTAGGAGGTTAGCGGGGGATGCGGCTGGTGGTGCGGGGGCGTGCCATGGCTAGGAGGTTAGCGGGGGATGCGGCTTGCCATGGCTAGGAGTAGGGATGAGCGAATCGATCCGGATGAACCCGGATTCGTTCCGAATTTCATTAAAAATTCGATTCTGAACGAATCCGAATTTCCCCGCGATTCGATCGATCGAAGTTTTCCTTTAAACTCCATTTACTTCAATTACAGGCATTGTAAAATGGTGGATGGACATGTCTGGACATATCCCCCGGGGCAAGTTATCATGGGAAGGTCACATGCAGCCTATCAGCAGCCAGGAGCCCCGGTGACGTCACAGCGCTATATAAAGCGGCGGCCATCTTGCTTGTGCGCATTTGAGACTTGCAGTGCACAGACAACGGAGGACAGGGAGAGAGTAACTGAGAGGCAGGGAGACCCATAGAGACCCACAGAGTGCCAGGGAGAGCCAGGGAAAGATAATTAAAAATCAGGAACGATCCAGGCAGGGACAGCAGATAAAGTGACAGGGAAAGAAAGCTTTTTTTATTTTCATTTCACTTCATTTGCCAGATCAGTTTTAAATTGCTGTGTTTTGTGCTGTAAAAATTCCTGGCCACTGTGCATCCCATGTTGGCAGTGGCACATTTAACATTTCTTATAGCTCGATTAGTTTTAATTTTTTTGGTCTGCTGTAAAAACTCCAGCCCACATGGGCATTCCATTTCAGCACGTGACCCTATCTTTTATACAAAATCCCACACCTGCACCTAGCACCCTATCTGTTATACTAAATAAGCGTCTACAGTCTCAGCTTTATTAAGCTATTGCATGTTGAATTGGTTTTTGTCCTGCTTTAAATACACCAGGCCGCAGGGTATCCCAAAGCACCACGTTGCACCCTATCTGTTATACTAAATAAGCGTCTACAGCCTCAGCTTTATTAAGTTATTGCATTTTGAATTGGTTTTTGTCCTGCTGTCAATACACCAGGCCGCAGGGTATCCCAAACCACCACGTTGCACCCTATCTGTTATACTAAATAAGCGTCTACAGCCTCAGCTTTATTAAGCTATTGCATTTTGAATTGGTTTTTGTCCTGCTGTCAATACACCAGGCCGCAGGGTATCCCAAACCACCAGGTTGCACCCTATCTGTTATACTAAATAAGCGTCTACAGCCTCATCTTTATTAAGTTATTGCATTTTGAATTGGTTTTTGTCCTGCTGTCAATACACCAGGCCGCAGGGTATCCCAAACCACCACGTTGCACCCTATCTGTTATTCTAAATAAGCGTCTACAGCTTCAGCTTTATTAAGTTATTGCATTTTGAATTGGTTTTTGTCCTGCTGTCAATACACCAGGCCGCAGGGTATCCCAAATCACAACGTGGCACCCTATCTGTTATACTAGATAAGCGTCTACAGCCTCAGCTTTATTAAGTTATTGCATTTTGAATTGGTTTTGGTCTGCTTTAAATACACCAGGCCGCAGGGTATCCCAAACCACCACGTGGCACCCTATCTTTTATACTAAATAAGCGTCTACAGCCTCAGCTTTATTAAGTTATTGCATTTTGAATTAGTTTTGGTCTGCTTTAAATGCACCAGGCCGCAGGGTATCCCAAACCACCACGTTGCACCCTATCTGTTATACTAAATAAGCGTCTACAACCTCAGCTTTATTAAGCTATTGCATTTTGAATTGGTTTTTGTCTTGCTGTCAATACACCAGGCTGCAGGGTATCCCAAACCACCATGTGGCACCCTATCTGTTATACTAAATAAGCATCTACAGCCTCAGCTTTATTAAGCTATTGCTTTTTGAATTGGTTTTTGTCCTGCTGTCAATACACCAGGCCACAGGGTATCCCAAACCACCACGTGGCGCCCTATCTGTTATACTAAATAAGCATCTACAGTCTCAGCTTTATTAAGCTATTGCATGTTGAATTGGTTTTTGTCCTGCTTTAAATACACCAGGCCGCAGGGTATCCCAAACCACCACGTTGCACCCTATCTGTTATACTAAATAAGCGTCTACAGCCTCAGCTTTATTAAGTTATTGCATTTTGAATTGGTTTTGGTCTGCTGTCAATACACCAGGCCGCAAGGTATCCCAAACCACCACGTTGCACCCTATCTGTTATACTAAATAAGCGTCAACAGTCTCAGCTTTATTAAGCTATTGCATTTTGAATTGGTTTTGGTCTGCTGTCAATACACCAGGCCGCAGGGTATCCCAAACCACCACGTTGCACCCTATCTGTTATACTAAATAAGCGTCTACAGTCTCAGCTTTATTAAGCTATTGCATGTTGAATTGGTTTTTGTCCTGCTTTAAATACACCAGGCCGCAGGGTATCCCAAACCACCACGTTGCACCCTATCTGTTATACTAAATAAGCGTCTACAACCTCAGCTTTATTAAGCTATTGCATTTTGAATTGGTTTTTGTCTTGCTGTCAATACACCAGGCTGCAGGGTATCCCAAACCACCATGTGGCACCCTATCTGTTATACTAAATAAGCATCTACAGCCTCAGCTTTATTAAGCTATTGCATTTTGAATTGGTTTTGGTCTGCTTTAAATACACCAGGCCGCAGGGTATCCCAAACCACCACGTTGCACCCTATCTGTTATACTAAATAAGCGTCTACAGTCTCAGCTTTTTTAAGCTATTGCTTTTTGAATTGGTTTTTGTCCTGCTGTCAATACACCAGGCCACAGGGTATCCCAAACCACCACGTGGCGCCCTATCTGTTATACTAAATAAGCATCTACAGTCTCAGCTTTATTAAGCTATTGCATGTTGAATTGGTTTTTGTCCTGCTTTAAATACACCAGGCCGCAGGGTATCCCAAACCACCACGTTGCACCCTATCTGTTATACTAAATAAGCGTCTACAGCCTCAGCTTTATTAAGTTATTGCATTTTGAATTGGTTTTGGTCTGCTGTCAATACACCAGGCCGCAAGGTATCCCAAACCACCACGTTGCACCCTATCTGTTATACTAAATAAGCGTCTACAGTCTCAGCTTTATTAAGCTATTGCATTTTGAATTGGTTTTGGTCTGCTGTCAATACACCAGGCCGCAGGGTATCCCAAACCACCACGTTGCACCCTATCTGTTATACTAAATAAGCGTCTACAGTCTCAGCTTTATTAAGCTATTGCATTTTGAATTGGTTTTTGTCCTGCTGTCAATACACCAGGCCGCAGGGTATCCCAAACCACCATGTTGCACCCTATCTGTTATACTAAATAAGCATCTACAGCCTCAGCTTTATTAAGTTATTGCATTTTGAATTGGTTTTTGATCTGCTGTCAATACACCAGGCCGCAGGGTATCCCAAACCACCACGTGGCACCCTATCTGTTATACTAAATAAGCGTCTACAGCCTCAGCTTTATTAAGTTATTGCATTTTGAATTGGTTTTGGTCTGCTGTCAATACACCAGGCCGCAGGGTATCCCAAACCACCACGTTGCACCCTATCTGTTATACTAAATAAGCGTCTACAGCCTCAGCTTTATCAAGTTATTGCATTTTGAATTGGTTTTTGTCCTGCTGTCAATACACCAGGCCGCAGGGTATCCCAAACCACCACGTGGCACCCTATCTTTTATACTAAATAAGCGTCTACAGCCTCAGCTTTATTAAGTTATTGCATTTTGAATTGGTTTTGTTCTGCTTTAAATACACCAGGCCGCAGGGTATCCCAAACCACCACGTTGCACCCTATCTGTTATATTAAATAAGCGTCTACAGCCTCAGCTTTATTAAGCTATTGCATTTTGAATTGGTTTTTGTCCTGCTGTCAATACACCAGGCCGCAGGGTATCCCAAACCACCACGTTGCACCCTATCTGTTATACTAAATAAGCGTCTACAGCCTCAGCTTTATTAAGTTATTGCATTTTGAATTGGTTTTTGTCCTGCTGTCAATACACCAGGCCGCAGGGTATCCCAAACCACCACGTTGCACCCTATCTGTTATACTAAATAAGCGTCTACAGCCTCAGCTTTATTAAGCTATTGCATTTTGAATTGGTTTTTGTCTTGCTGTCAATACACCAGGCTGCAGGGTATCCCAAACCACCATGTGGCACCCTATCTGTTATACTAAATAAGCATCTACAGCCTCAGCTTTATTAAGCTATTGCATTTTGAATTGGTTTTGGTCTGCTTTAAATACACCAGGCCGCAGGGTATCCCAAACCACCACGTTGCACCCTATCTGTTATACTAAATAAGCGTCTACAGTCTCAGCTTTATTAAGCTATTGCATTTTGAATTGGTTTTTGTTCTGCTGTCAATACACCAGGCCACAGGGTATCCCAAACCACCACGTTGCACCCTATCTGTTATACTAAATAAGCGTCTACAGTCTCAGCTTTATTAAGCTATTGCATTTTGAATTGGTTTTTGTCTTGCTGTCAATACACCAGGCTGCAGGGTATCCCAAACCACCATGTGGCACCCTATCTGTTATACTAAATTAGCGTCTACAGCCTCAGCTTTATTAAGTTATTGCGTTTTGAATTGGTTTTGGTCTGCTGTCAATACACCAGGCCGCAGGGTATCCCAAACTTGCACCTAGCACCCTATCTGTTATACAAAATAAGCGTGCTTCTGCCTCAGCTTTACTAAGTTATTTTATTTTGCATTGGTTTCTGTCTGCTGTCATTACACCAGGCCGCAGGGTATCCCAAACTTGCACCTAGCACCCTATCTGTTATACAAAATAAGCGTGCTTCAGTCTCAGCTGTACTAAGTTATTTAATTTTGCATTGGTTTCTGTCTGCTGTCATTACACCAGGCCGCAGGGTATCCCAAACTTGCACCTAGCACCCTATCTGTTATACAAAATAAGCAAATACATAAAAATGTGAGGCAGACAAGTGCCAGGAAGTTCAAAGAGGAGTGGCAGAGGCCAAGATTCTGCAGGCAGAGGTCGCAGCAGACTAGGGGCGAGTGGCCGCAGGAGTCATGGTGAGAGACCTGATCTGCCAGTATCTGCTAGCGGTCGTGTCTCCACCAGTAACGCATCTGCCGTGGTAGATTGGTTAACGCGCTCATCAACATCATCACAAGTTACATCTGAGACCCCCAGTCTAGGGTCGGTAGGTTCCTCTGACACAAACCTGAGTTGGCATGCCCCGAGAGCAGTCCCTGTCCTCCCATTGCCTCTGTCCTACGCCGTTCCCTCCCCCAGCGACGTATCCTATGCTTTGGGTTCAGCTCCACTCTTTAGTGAGGAGGACGATCAGATAGAGGACAGTCAGCAGCTACTGCCCAGCCATGAAATGGAGGTAGCTTCTTTAGCTCGGCAGACAAATAGTGATGTGGAGAGTGTCCTGGGTGTTGCGAGCGTTCCAGCTCCTGCGCCAGACACTGTTGAGGAAACCGAGAACATCAGTGACGTGCAGCCACAACTCGGTGATGATGATGATGATGATGAAGCCGATCGCACTTGGGAGCCGGGTGATGAAGGGGCTTCATCGTCATCATCAGGAGAAGAGGGGCGCAGGTTGCCCCGGAGTCAGCAGCTCAGGCAGCAAGGTGTTAGCAGCATGGTTGGCAGTCAGCATGGGGGCACAATTGTAAAGCCTGGAGCCAAACGGGGCCGGGGTAGAGCACCTGCTGCGCGGCAGTCTACCTTATCGGGAGCTAGTGGAGCAGGGGTTCCTGGAGTTGGCGACAGTAGCAGTGAATCAGTGAGGCCTGTTGGTGGGAAAAGCAGCTACTCGGCAGTGTGGCAGTTTTTCCTGAAGCATCCGCAGGAGGGTAACATGGCCACATGCAAGATATGTAGGCAGAAGGTGAAGCATGGCCAGGGCCCAAATGTTGGCACCACGGCCCTGCGTCAACATATGATGCGTCACCATAAAGCGGCTTGGGAGAACCGAGGCTCCGAAGAGGTGGTCCAGCCTGCTTCCTCACAAAGTGGCACGCCGCTCCCAAGGCTCCAGCACCTCAGCTGAAGGCAGCTGTGCATCATACCCATCCTCTGTCGCTCCTGCTCCTCCTCCTCCAAGTCATGCATCCCGCCAGCAATCCATCAGCGAAGCCATGTCCAAGAGACAGCAGTATACGCCCACTCATCCTATGGCGCAGAAGCTGAATGTGCTCCTGTCCAAGTTGCTGGTGCTGCAGTCGCTCCCTTTTCAGGTGGTGGACTCTGCACCTTTCAGAGAACTGATGGCTTGTGCCGAGCCGAGGTGGAGAGTCCCAAGTCGTCATTTCTCTGCCATTCACATGGTTTGTCTTGGTGAACGGAGTCACACAGGGGAGGAACTGCTTACATTTATTCATCAGGAAATCCAAACATGGCTTACTCCAAGAAAACTTAAAATGGGAATCATGGTTACCGACAATGGGAAGAACATTTTGTCTGCGCTGCGCCAAGGAAGCCTGACCCATGCCCCCTGCATGGCTCACGTCTTCAATCTGGTTGTCTAGCGGTTTCTGAAGTGTTCCCCCCATCTGCAAGACATCCTAACAACTTCAAGGAAACTTTGCATGCACTTCAGCCACTCATACACCGCCAAACACACCCTTCTTGAGCTACAGTGTCAGAACGGTAGCCCCCAACATAGTCTGATTTGCAATGTTTCCACCCGTTGGAATTCCACCCTTCACATGTTGGACCGATTACATGAACAGAGAAAAGCCATCACGGATTTCCTGATGATCCAAGCGGATAGGGGGACTCCCCTGTGTAACTTCAATGTCAACTAGTGGCAGCTCATACGTGACACCTGCCGTTTGCTCAGGCCCTTTGAGGAAGCCACTTTATTTGTCAGTCGGCAGGATTACGGGATGAACAATGTGATTCCACTGCTTCATGTACTACAGCACATGTTGGAAACCATGGCTGGTCAGGGCACTGGAGACGTGGCCTCTACATCTTACGGCAACATGAACCCCATTGGAGCTGAACTGGAGGAGGAGGAGGAAGAGGAGGAGGAGTGGCCAAGTGAAGCACAGTTTAGGCTTGGCAAAATGGCTGGTTTATCTAGTCAGCGGACAGGAGAGGAGGAGCAGGAGCAGCCAGAGGAGCTAGAGGGTTTTGAGGAAGGCGAGACAGAGGACCCGGACACTCCGTGGCAGTATGCAGTGGAGATGGAGACAGGTAGTCCCTCCAAGTCACTTGTGCAAATGGCAGGAAGCATGCTCATGTGCTTGCGTAGTGACCCCAGAATTGTTTACATTTGTTGCCGGGATGACTTCTGGCTGTCAACCTTATTGGACCCACGCTTCCGGCACAAAATGGGGGCATTTTTTAAGCCCGCCGAGAGGGAGGACAAACTGAACTACTACAAAGACATTCTACGTAGTCAGTTGGCCGATGCCTATCTGCGCCATGGTCCATACTCTCGTAGGTCTGACTCGGGGGGACCTCTGCGCTCACCTTCCACTGCCATGGCTGCTGGGGGGGGGTTGGCAGGAGCAGCAGCAGCAGCTCCATCAGCAGCAGCCTCAGTCTTCAGTCGCTAATGAGTAGCTTTCTACACCCGCATAGTGAGGCTACTCATGAGCAGCAGGAAGACCTGGAGCAGAACCTCAACCAGCAGGTCACGTCATACCTTGACATGACCATGCCAACACACCTTGAGGATCCGCTGGACTTCTGGGCAGCCAAACTTGGCTTCTGGCCCAACTAGCAGAGTTTGCCCTGGAAAAGCTGTCCTGCCCGGCAAGTTGCGTGCCATCTGAGCGGGTGTTTAGTGCGGCGGGGGCCATAGTTACGGCGAGGAGAACTCGTCTGTCAACTAAAAATGTGGAGAGACTCACCTTTGTCAAAATGAATCAGGGATGGATCAGCCAGGATTTCCACCCACCAATGGCTGATGCATGCGACTAGATTCAGCATGGTGCCACATTTTACACTTTCCAAATGGTGCAAAACGTATTTATGTCTTTTTGGGCCAACTTCAGAGTGTGCCTTTCAGCCAATTTTTGGCCTCCTGCTGCTGCCAACTCCAGGGTGTCTTTCAAGCAATGTTTGGGCTCCTGCTTATGCTGCTGCCAACTCCAGGGTGTGCCTTCCAGCTAATGTATGTGCTCCTGCTGCTGCCAACTTCAGGGTGCCTTCCAGCCAATTTCTAGGTTCCTGCTGCTGCTGCTGCCAACTCCAGGGTGTGTCAGACAATTCTTGGGCTCCTGCTGTGGCTGCTGCCAACTCCAGTGTCTCTTTCAAGCTATGTTTGGGCTGCTGCTGCTTCTGCTTGCAACTCCAGGGTGTAATTCAGCTAATTTTTGGGCTCCTGCTGCCAACTCCAGTGTCTCTTTAAAGTAATGTTTGGGCCCCTGCTGCTGCTTGCAACTCCAGGGTGTGATTCATCCAATTTTTGGGCTCCTACTGCCAACTCCAGTGTCTCTTTCAAGCTATGTTTGGGCTGCTGCTGCTTGCAACTCCAGGGTGTGATTCATCCAGTTTTGGGCTCCTGAAGCTAACTCCAGTGTCTCTTTAAAGTAATGTTTGGGCTGCTGCTGCTGCTGCTGCTTGCAACTCCAGGGTGTGATTCATCCAACTTTTGGGCTCCTGCTGCTAGCTCCAGTGTCTCTTTCAAGTTATGTTTGGGCTGCTGCTGCTGCTTGCAACTCCAGGGTGTGATTCATCCAATTTTTGGGCTCCTGAAGCCAACTCCAGTGTCTCTTTCAAGCTATGTTTGGGCTGCTGCTGCTGCTTGCAACTCCAGGGTGTGATTCATCCATTTTTGGGCTCCTGAAGCCAACTCCAGTGTCTCTTTAAAGCAATGTTTGGGCTCCTGCTGCTGCTTGCAACTCCAGGGTGTGATTCATCCATTTTTGGGCTCCTGCTGCCAACTCCAGTGTGTCTTTCAAGCTATGTTTGGGCTCCTGCTGCTGCTTGCAACTCCAGGGTGTCATTCAAGCTATGTGTGGGCTCCTGCTGCTGCTGCTTGCAACTCCAGGGTGTGATTCAGCCAATTTTTGGGCTCCTGCTGCCAACTCCAGTGTCTCTTTCAAGCTATGTTTGGGCTCCTGCTGCTGCTGCTTGCAACTCCAGGGTGTGATTCATCCAATTTTTGGGCTCCTGAAGCCAACTCCAGTGTCTCTTTAAAGTAATGTTTGGGCTCCTGCTGCTGCTTGCAACTCCAGGGTTTGATTCATCCAATTTTTGGGCTCCTACTGCCAACTCCAGTGTGTCTTTCAAGCTATGTTTGGGCTCCTGCTGCTGCTGCTGCTTGCAACTCCAGGGTGTGATCCATCCAATTTTTGGGCTCCTGCTGCTAACTCCAGTGTCTCTTTCAAGCTATGTTTGGAGTTGCAAGCAGCAGCAGCAGCAGCCCAGAGTGTGATTCATCCAATTTTTGGGCTCCTGCTGCCAACTCCAGTGTCTCTTGCAAGCTATGTTTGGGCTCCTGCTGCTGCTGCTTGCAACTCCAGGGTGTGATTTATCCAATTTTTGGGCTAATGCAGCCAACTCCAGCGTCTCTTTAAAGCAATGTTTGGGCACCTGCTGCTGCTTGCAACTCCAGGGTGTGATTCATCCAATTTTTGGGCTCCTGCTGCCAACTCCAGTGTCTCTTTCAAGCTATGTTTGGGCTCCTGCTGCTGCTGCTTGCAACTCCAGGGTGTGATTCATCCAATTTTTGGGTTCCTGCTGCCAACTCCAGTGTGTCTTTCAAGCTATGTTTGGGCTCCTGCTGCTTGCAACTCCAGGGTGTGATTCATCCAATTTTTTGGCTCCTGTTGCCAACTCCAGTGTCTCTTTCAAGCTATGTTTGGGCTGCTGCTGCGGCTGCTTGCAACTCCAGGGTGTGATTCATCCAATTTTTGGGCTCCTGAAGCCAACTCCAGTGTCTCTTTAAAGTAATGTTTGTGCTCCTGCTGCTGCTGCTTGCAACTCCAGGGTGTGATTCATCCAATTTTGGGCTCCTGCTGCCAACTCCAGTGTGTCTTTCAAGCTATGTTTGGGCTCCTGCTGCTACTGCTTGCAACTCCAGGGTGTGATTCATCCAATTTTTGGGCTCCTGCTGTCAACTCCAGTGTCTCTTTCAAGCTATGTTTGGGCTGCTGCTGCTGCTTGCAACTCCAGAGTGTGATTCATCCAATCTTTGGGCTCCTGCTGCCAACTCCAGTGTCTCTTTCAAGCTATGTTTGGGCTCCTGCTGCTGCTGCTTTCAACTGAAGGTTGTGATTCATCCAATGTTTTGGCTCCTGCTGCCAACTCCAGTGTCTCTTTAAAGTAATGTTTGGGCTCCTGCTGCTGCTTGCAACTCCAGGGTGTGATTCATCCAATTTTTGGGCTCCTGCTGCCAACTCCAGTGTGTCTTTCAAGCTATGTTTGGGCTCCTGCTGCTGCTGCTGCTTGCAACTCCAGGGTGTGATTCATCCAATTTTTTTGGCTCCTGCTGCCAACACCAGTGTCTCTTTCAAGCTATGTTTGGGCTGCTGCTGCTTGCAACTCCGGGGTGTGATTCATCCAATTTTTGGGCTCCAGAAGCCAACTCCAGTGTCTCTTTAAAGTAATGTTTGGGCTCCTGCTGCTGCTTGCAACTCCAGGGTGTGATTTATCCAATTTTTGGGCTCCTGCTGCCAACTCGAGTGTGTCTTTCAAGCTATGTTTGGGCTCCTGCTGCTGCTGCTTGCAACTCCAGGGTGTGATTCATCCAATTTTTGGGCTCCTGCTGCCAACTCCAGTGTGTCTTTCAAGCTATGTTTGGGCTCCTACTGCTGCTTGCAACACCAGGGTGTGATTCATCCAATTTTTGGGCTCCTGAAGCCAACTCCAGTGTCTCTTTCAAACTATGTTCGGGCTCCTGCTGCTGCTGCTTGCAACTCCAGGGTGTGATTCCTCCAATATTTGGGCTCCTGCTGCCAAATCCAGTGTCTCTTTAAAACAATGTTTGGGCTCCTGCTGGCACTGCTTGCAACTCCAGGGTGTGATTTATCCAATTTTTGGGCTCCTGAAGCAAACTCCAGTGTTTCTTTAAAGTAATGTTTGGGCTCCAGCTGCTGCTTGCAACTCCAGGGTGATTCATCCAATTTTTGGGCTCCTGCTGCCAACTCCAGTGTCCCTTTCAAGCTATGTTTGGGCTGCTGCTGCTTGCAACTCCAGGGTGTGATTCATCCAATTTTTGGGCTCCAGAAGCCAACTCCAGTGTCTCTTTAAAGTAATGTTTGGGCTCCTGCTGCTGCTTGCAACTCCAGGGTGTGATTCATCCAATTTTTGGGCTCCTGCTGCCAACTCCAGTGTCTCTTTCAAGCTATGTTTGGGCTCCTGCTGCTGCTTGCAACTCCAGGGTGTGATTCAGCCAATTTTTGGGCTCCTGCTGCCAGCTCCAGTGTCTCTTTAAAGCAATGTTTGGGCTCCTGCTGCTGCTTGCAACTCCAGGGTGTGATTCATCCAATTTTTGGGCTCCTGCTGCCAACTCCAGTGTCTCTTTCAAGCTATGCTTGGGCTCCTGCTGCTGCTGTTTGCGACTCCAGGGCATGATTCAGCCAATTTTTGGGCTCCTGCTGCCAACTCCAGTGTGTCTTTCAAGCTATGTTTGGGCTCCTGCTGCTGCTTGCAACTCCAGGGTGTGATTCATCCAATTTTTGGCCTCCTGCTGCCAACTCCAGTGTCTCTTTAAAGCAATGTTTGGGCTCCTGCTGCTGCTTGCAACTCCAGGGTGTGATTCATCTAATTTTTGGGCTCCTGCTGCCAACTCCAGTGTCTCTTTCAACCAATGTTTGGGCTCCTGCTGCTGCTTGCAACTCCAGGGTGTGATTCAGCTAATTTTTGGGCTCCTGCTGCTGCCAGCTCCAGGGTGTGTTTTTCAGGCACTATAGGGGCCCCTCATAGTGATGCCACCTCACCTCACCTCAACTGCAATTGTGCCGCTTTGCGATTCTATTAGCGATGCCTCTGATCTGCATGTCATAATTATTTACAGTATTTTACAGTATTTTTTTCAGCACGAGTCCTATGCGTGTTCCAGCAAGGCAGAATGGTTTACAACCCTATTGAGGCTCTAGGAGGTTCAGAAATACCCGTTTTTAATAGCGATTCGTTGCGAATAAATTCAGGTCGAAACGATTTTTGTCGGAAAATTCGGTGAATCGAATTTTTCAAAAGTTCGACCATCTCTAGCTAGGAGGTTAGCGGGGGATGTGGCTGGTGGTGCAGGGGCTTGCCATTGCCAGTAGGTTATTGGGGGATGCGGCTGGTGGTGCAGGGGCCGTGCCATGGCTAGGAGGTTAGTGGGGGATGCTGCTGGTGGTGCGGGGGCCATGCCATGGCTAGGAGGTTAGCTGGGATGCAACTAGTGGTGCGGGGGCCGTGCCATGGCTAGGAGGTTAGCGGGGATGCGGCTGGTGGTGCGGGGGCTTGCCATGGCTAGGAGGTTAGTGGGGGATGTGGCTGGTGGTGTGGGGGCCGTGCCATGGCTAGGAGGTTAGCGGGGATGCGGCTGGTGGTGCGGGGGGCGTGCCATGGCTAGGGGGTTAGCAGGGGATGTGGCTGGTGGTGCGGGGGCGTGCCATGGCTAGGAGGTTAGCGGGGGATACGGCTGGTGGTGTGGGGGCATGCCATGACTAGGAGGTTAGCGGGGGATGCGGCTGGTGGTGTGGGGGCTTGCCATGACTAGGAGGTTAGCGGGGGATGCAGCTGGTGGTGCAGGGGCTTGCCTTGGCTAGGAGGTTAGCGGGGATGCGGCTGGTGGTGCAGGGGCTTGCCATGGCTAGGAGGTTAGCGGGGGATGCAGCTGGTGGTGCGGGGGCTTGCCATTGCTAGTAGGTTATTGGGGGATGTGGCTGGTGGTGCAGGGGCCGTGCCATGGCTAGGAGGTTAGTAGGGAATGCTGCTGGTGGTGCGGGGGCCGTACCATGGCTAGGAGGTTAGCGGGGATGTGGCTGGTGGTGCGGGGGCTTGCCATGGCTAGGAGGTTAGCGGGGGATGCAGCTGGTGGTGCGGGGGCTTGCCATTGCTAGTAGGTTATTGGGGGATGCTGCTGGTGGTGCGGGGGCCGTGGCATGGCTAGAAGGTTAGCAGGGGATGCGACTGGTGGTGCGGGGGCTTGCCATGGCTAGTAGGTTAATCGGGGATGCTTGCCATGGCTAGGAAGTTAGTGGGGGATGCGGCTGGTGGTGCAGATGCCGTGGCATGGCTAGGAGGTTAGCGGGGGATGCGGCTGGTGATGCGGGGCCCCTGCCATGGCTAGGAGGTTAGTGGGGGATGCTGCTGGTGGAACAGGGCCGTGCCATGGCTCGGCGGTTAGTGGGGGATGCGGCTGGTGGTGCGGGGGCCGTGCCATGGCTAGGAGGTTAGTGGGGGATGCGGCTGGTGGAGCGGGGCCGTGCCATGGCTAGGAGGTTAGTGGGGGATGCTCCTGGTGGTGCGGGGGCCATGTCATGGATAGGAGGTTAGCTGGGATGCAACTAGTGGTGCGGGGGCCGTGCCATGGCTAGGAGGTTAGCGGGGATGTGGCTGGTGGTGCGGGGGCTTGCCATGGCTAGGAGGTTAGTGGGAGATGCGGGTGGTGCGGGGCTTGCCATGGCTAGGAGGTTAGTGGGGGATGCGGCTGGTGGTGTGGGGGCTTGCCATGGCTAGGAGGTTAGTGGGGGATGCGGCTGGTGGTGCGGGGGGCGTGCCATGGCTAGGGGGTTAGCAGGGGATGTGGCTGGTGGTGCGGGGGCGTGCCATGGCTAGGAGGTTAGCGGGGGATGCGACTGGTGGTGCAGGGGCTTGCCATGGCTAGGAGGTTAGCGGGGGATGTGGCTGGTGGTGCGGGGGCGTGCCATGGCTAAGAGGTTAGCGGGGGATGCAGCTGGTGGTGCAGGGGCTTGCCTTGGCTAGGAGGTTAGCAGGGATGCGGCTGGTGGTGCAGGGGCTTGCCATGGCTAGGAGGTTAGCGGGGGATGCAGCTGGTGGTGCGGGGGCTTGCCATTGCTAGTAGGTTATTGGGGGATGCGGCTGGTGGTGCAGGGGCCGTGCCATGGCTAGGAGGTTAGTAGGGGATGCTGCTGGTGGTGCGGGGGCCGTACCATGGCTAGGAGGTTAGCGGGGATGTGGCTGGTGGTGCGGGGGCCGTGGCATGGCTAGAAGGTTAGCAGGGGATGCGACTGGTGGTGCGGGGGCTTGCCATGGCTAGTAGGTTAATCGGGGATGCTTGCCATGGCTAGGAAGTTAGTGGGGGATGCGGCTGGTGGTGCAGATGCCGTGGCATGGCTAGGAGGTTAGCGGGGGATGCAGCTGGTGGTGTGGGGCTTGCCATGGCTAGGAGGTTAGTGGGGGATGCGGCTGGTGATGCGGGGCCCCTGCCATGGCTAGGAGGTTAGTGGGGGATGCTGCTGGTGGAGCAGGGCCGTGCCATGGCTCGGAGGTTAGTGGGGGATGCAGCTGGTGGTGCGGGGGCCGTGCCATGGCTAGGAGGTTAGTGGGGGATGCTGCTGGTGGAGCGGGGCCGTGCCATGGCTAGGTTAGTGGGGGATGCGGCTGGTGGAGCGGGGCCGTGCCATGGCTAGGAGCTTAGTGGGGGGTGCGGCTGGTGGTGAGGGGGCCGTACCATGGATAGGAGGTTAGTGGGGGATGCTGCTGGTGGTGTGGGGGCCGTGCAATGGCTAGGAGGTTAGCGGGGGATGCGGCTGGTGGTGCGGGGGCCGTGCCATGGCTAGGAGGTTAGCGGGGGATGCAGCTGGTGGTGCAGGGGCTTGCCTTGGCTAGGAGGTTAGCGGGGATGCGGCTGGTGGTGCAGGGGCTTGCCATGGCTAGGAGGTTAGCGGGGGATGCAGCTGGTGGTGCGGGGGCCGTGCCATGGCTAGGAGGTTAGTAGGGGATGCTGCTGGTGGTGCGGGGGCCGTGCCATGGCTAGGAGGTTAGCGGGGATGTGGCTGGTGGTGCGGGGGCAGTGGCATGGCTAGGAGGTTAGCGGGGATGTGGCTGGTGGTGCGGGGCGTGCCATGTCTAGGAGGTTAGCGGGGATGTGGCTGGTGGTGCGGGGCGTGCCATGGCTAGGAGGTTAGCAGGGGATGCGACTGGTGGTGCGGGGGCTTGCCATGGCTAGTAGGTTAATTGGGGATGCGGCTGGTGGTGCGGGGCGTGCCATGGCTAGGAGGTTAGCAGTGGATGCTGCTGGTGGTGCGGGGGCTTGCCATGGCTAGGAGGTTAGTGGGGGATGCTGCTGGTGGTGTGGGGGCCGTGCCATGGCTAGGAGGTTAGCAGGGATGCGGCTGGTGGTGCTGGGGCGTGCCATGGCTAAGAGGTTAGTGGGGGATGCTGCTGGTGGTGCGGGGGCTTGCCATGGCTAGGAGGTTAGTGGGGGATGCTGCTGGTGTGCAGGGGCCGTGGCATGGCTAGGAGGTTAGCGGGGGTTGCCATGGCTAGGAGGTTAGTGGGGGATGCGGCTGGTGATGCGGGGCCCCTGCCATGGCTAGGAGGTTAGTGGGGGATGCTGCTGGTGGAGCAGGGCCGTGCCATGGCTCGGAGGTTAGTGGGGGATGCAGCTGGTGGTGCGGGGGCCGTGCCATGGCTAGGAGGTTAGTGGGGGATGCTGCTGGTGGAGCGGTGCCGTGCCATGGCTAGGAGGTTAGTGGGGGATGCGACTGGTGGAGCGGGGCCGTGCCATGGCTAGGAGCTTAGTGGGGGTTAGGGTTAGGGTATTGCCATGGCTAGGAGGTTAGTGGGGGAAGCGGCTGGTGGTGCAGGGGCTTGCCTTGGCTAGGAGGTTAGAGGGGATGCGGCTGGTGGTGCAGGGGCTTGCCATGGCTAGGAGGTTAGCGGGGGATGCAGCTGGTTGTGCGGGGGCTTGCCATTGCTAGTAGGTTATTGGGGGATGCGGCTGGTGGTGCAGGGGCCATGCCATGGCTAGGAGGTTAGTAGGGGATGCTGCTGGTGGTGCGGGGGCCGTGCCATGGCTAGGAGGTTAGCGGGGATGTGGCTGGTGGTGCGGGGGCAGTGGCATGGCTTGGAGGTTAGCAGGGGATGCGACTGGTGGTGCGGGGGCTTGCCATGGCTAGTAGGTTAATTGGGGATGCGGCTGGTGGTGCGGGCGTGCCATGGCTAGGAGGTTAGCAGTGGATGCTGCTGGTGGTGCGGGGTCTTGCCATGGCTAGGAGGTTAGTGGGGGATGCTGCTGGTGGTGTGGGGGCCGTGCCATGGCTAGGAGGTTAGCAGGGATGCGGCTGGTGGTGCGGGGGTGTGCCATGGCTAAGAGGTTAGTGGGGGATGCGGCTGGTAGGGCGGGGGGCTTGCCATGGCTAGGAGGTTAGCAGGGGATGCTGCTGGTGGTGCGGGGGGCTTGCCATGGCTAGGAAGTTAGTAGGGGATGCGGCTGGTGGTGCAGGGGCCGTGGCATGGCTAGGAGGTTAGCGGGGGTTGCGGCTGGTGGTGCGGGGCTTGCAATGGCTAGGAGGTTAGTGGGGGATGCGGCTGGTGATGCGGGGCCCCTGCCATGGCTAGGAGGTTAGTAGGGGATGCTGCTGGTGGTGCGGGGGCCGTGCCATGGCTAGGAGGTTAGCGGGGATGTGGCTGGTTGTGTGGGGGCAGTGGCATGGCTAGGAGGTTAGCAGGGGATGCGACTGGTGGTGCGGGGGCTTGCCATGGCTAGTAGGTTAATTGGGGATGCGGCTGGTGGTGCAGGGCGTGCCATGGCTAGGAGGTTAGCAGTGGATGCTGCTGGTGGTGCGGGGGCTTGCCATGGCTAGGAGGTTAGTGGGGGATGCTGCTGGTGGTGTGGGGGCCGTGCCATGGCTAGGAGGTTAGCAGGGATGCGGCTGGTGGTGCGGGGGCGTGCCATGGCTAAGAGGTTAGTGGGGGATGCGGCTGGTAGTGCGGGGGGCTTGCCATGGCTAGGAGGTTAGCAGGGGATGCTGCTGGTGGTGCGGGGGCTTGCCATGGCTAGGAAGTTAGTAGGGGATGCGGCTGGTGGTGCAGGGGCCGTGGCATGGCTAGGAGGTTAGCGGGGGTTGCGGCTGGTGGTGCGGGGCTTGCCATGGCTAGGAGGTTAGTGGGGGATGCGGCTGGTGATGCGGGGCCCCTGCCATGGCTAGGAGGTTAGTGGGGGATGCTGCTGGTGGAGCAGGGCCGTGCCATGGCTAGGAGGTTAGTGGGGGATGCTGCTGGTGGTGCAGGGGCCGTGCCATGGCTAGGAGGTTAGTGGGGGATGCGGCTGGTGATGCGGGGCCCCTGCCATGGCTAGGAGGTTATTGGGGGATGCGGCTGGTGGTGCAGGGGCCGTGCCATGGCTAGGAGGTTAGTGGGGGATGCTGCTGGTGGAGCGGGGCCGTGCCATGGCTAGGAGGTTAGTGGGGGATGCGGCTGGTGGAGCGGGGCCGTGCCATGGCTAGGAGCTTAGTGGGGGTTAGGGTATTGCCATGGCTAGGAGGTTAGCGGGGGATGCGGCTGGTGGTGCGGGGTTTGCCGTGGCTAGGAGGTTAGCGGGGGATGCGGCTGGTGGTGCGGGGGCTTGCCATGGCTAGGAGGTTAGCGGGGGTTGCGGCTGGTGGTGCGGGGGCTTGCCATGGCTAGGAGGGTAGTGGGGGATGCGGCTGGTGGAGCGGGGCCGTGCCATGGCTAGGAGGTTAGTGGGGGATGCGGCTGGTGGTGCGGGGTTGTGCAATGGCTAGGAGGTTAGCGGGGGATGCGGCTGGTGGTACGGGGGCCATGCCATGGCTAGGAGGTTAGTGGGGGATGCGGCTGGTGTAGCGGGGCCGTGCCATGGCTAGGAGGTTAGCGGGGATGCGGCTTGTGGAGTGGGGATTGCCATGGCTAGGAAGTTAGTGGGGGATGCGGCTGGTGGTGCGGGGCTTGCCGTGGCTAGGAGGTTAGCAGGGGATGCGGCTGGTGGTGCGGGGGCTTGCCATGGCTAGGAGGTTAGTGGGGGATGCGGCTGGTGGTGCGGGGCTTGCCGTGGCTAGGAGGTTAGCGGGGGATGCGGCTGGTGGTGCGGGGGCTTGCCATGGCTAGGAGGTTAGTGGGGGATGCGGCTGGTGGTGCGGAGTTGTGCAATGGCTAGGAGGCTAGCGGGGGATGCGGCTGGTGGTGCGGGGTTGTGCAATGGCTAGGAGGTTAGCGGGGGATGCGGCTGGTGGTACGGGGGCATGCCATGGCTAGGAGGTTAGTGGGGGATGCGGCTGGTGGAGCGGGGCCGTGCCATGGCTAGAAGGTTAGTGGGGGATGCGGCTGGTGGAGCGGGGCCGTGCCATGGCTAGAAGGTTAGTGGGGGATGCGGCTGGTGGAGCGGGCCCGTGCCATGGCTAGGAGGTTAGTGGGGGATGTGGCTGGTGGTGCGGGGGCGTGCCATGGCTAGGAGGTTAGCGGGGGATGCAGCTGGTGGTGCGGGGTTGTGCAATGGCTAGGAGGTTAGTGGGGGATGCGGCTGGTGGAGCGGGGCCGTGCCATGGCTAGGAGGTTAGCAGGGGATGCGGCTGGTGGTGCGGGGGCTTGCCATGGCTAGGTGGTTAGTGGGGGATGCGGCTGGTGGAGCGGGGCCGTGCCATGGCTAGGAGGTTAGCGGGGGATGCGGCTGGTGGTGCGGGGTTGTGCAATGGCTAGGAGGTTAGCGGAGGATGTGGCTGGTGGTGCGGGGTTGTGCAATGGCTAGGAGGTTAGCGGGGGATGCGGCTGGTGGTACGGGGGCATACCATGGCTAGGAGGTTAGCGGGGGATGCGGCTGGTGGTGCGGGGTTGTGCAATGGCTAGGAGGTTAGCGGAGGATGTGGCTGGTGGTACGGGGGCATACCATGGCTAGGAGGTTAGCGGGGGATGCGGCTGGTGGTACGGGGGCCGTGCCATGGCTAGGAGGTTAGCGGGGGATGCGGCTGGTGGTGCGAGAACGTTGCACAGACTGGACAATATTTTGTGCAACAGTATCACTTATAGATAGTTTCACTGCTTCGTAGAGGAAGTGAGCTTCTTTTGATTATTTAATTATTATTATATTGTATTGTTTTATTCTTTACATTTGGTTGCTGTGTTTGTATGTACACATTACATGTTATTCTTCTAGGGCTCTATATTAATTTTTACCTTTTTATGCCGGCACAAAACAATAGGGTCCTCATGAGAAAATAGAATTTACCCATTGGGGTCTCTATATATCTCTCAATATGAAATTAGTTTCTCTGTGGGTTATTAACAGGATGATATGGGTTGGAGTTGTAACAGTTGCTTTTTAAATGTCTATTGTGTTGCATGTAGTTTTTAGTTTTTTTTTGTATTGTTAATAAAAGTGATCTTTTTAATTACATGGTTGTGCTCCCTTATTGGAGGTTGCCGCGACTTGGTGCTGCGACTTTTCCCTTTGTGTTGTTCCCCTTGAAATGTTATGACAGGAAGCCTATCAATGTGGGACAGGTTTCTCTTAAAGAGACATTGCAGGCCTCCTGCCTTGTGCCGGTTACTAGGGGCTTAGCTGCTGTTTTTGTGAGCACCAGGCCATGGCCGCCTCTCTCCTCTGTTGGTCCTGGAATCCTCACACGGGGCTTCTCCTGACTCAGTCTATGCCCGGGTGTGACTCGCCCCTACAGAGAACTATGGAGCCATAATGGGCCCCCAGATGAGTTACCTGCAGGACAAAGGGCCGATCAATACCCGGCTCTGGGCGATAACATGAGACGCGCCCCTGCTTCTGCACGCTCCTGCATTATATTGATTACAGCCAAATACAAAGAAACTGATGTCCTCCCGCAATCTGCACCACCGGGGGGTCAGGGGGCTAATGGACGCCGCGCTCCTGCGAAACCCTAGAATCAGGATTCACTTACTATGTTTCCAGCAATTCCCCCCCTCTATTACTCCCAGATCTGTTACACTTAAAGCTCTGGCATGGAATTACACCAGACGTCCTTCAGCAAATAGGGCAGAAGTGAATGAGCCCCAGCCCTTCTAGAAGGCCCTGTGGGCCGCACGGGTGGAGGGTATCCAGGGTCTGCAGCAGAGAGTCGGGATTAGCCGGTATCGGTTCTTTTAGCTAAGCATCATGTCAGCATGTGCAAACATTAAGGAGGACTCCCTCTTTAAAGCAGAACAAAACCCATGCAATGGTCGGCCCTAGAACCTAAGGGTCAGCTGAAAAAATATCTGCCCCTATTACCGACACCTAAGACACCTTTCATCAGCCGCTGGCCTTCAACCTGGGGCATTGCAAATCCGCATGCCTTGCTGTTACCCCCCCCCCCCCCCCCCTGCAAAACTTACCTTCTCCCTGGCTGATGTATATATTGGCGCATCCCCTGCATCTCTGGGCTGAGGTGACGTGGGCGCGCCTGCTGCTGGGGATGCAGAGAAGATTGCTGAACATTACATATGCACTGCAAATGGCTCTGATTGGACGAGAGCCACGCATGCGCCATATGACCAGGACAAAGTGAGTTTGTGATGGATTTCACACAGGAGGGCATCAAAATCAGGGTATCCCGGGGGCAAGAAATAAAGGCCGAGATAGTCAAAATCCTGCTTTAAAGATTTAAAGTGGACCAAACTATCCTGGGTTTTGGTCCCTGATCGGGGATGCCCCACTGTGTGAAGCCCCCTAAGACGCCCGAATGGACTCACCTCTTCCCGGTCCCACGGCGCATCTAAGAGCAGCCACAGCTGCATCTTCCGCCTCCCTCTAACAGGGAGCGTGCCCAAGCCGGCCATTCACAAATGCCTGGTGCGGGCACGCGCTTTGCTGGAGGAAAGCGGAGGATGCGGCCGCCAGAGTGGCTGCTCTTAGACGTGTCGTGGGACCGGGAAGAGGTGAGTCCGTTTGGGCATCCATGGTTCACACAGCGGGGCATCCCTGATCGGGGACCAAACCCAGGATAGTCAAAACTTTTGACTATCCTGGGTTTTGATCCACTTTAATATGCAGCAGTGGGGTTGCATGGAGCCTGATCCCCGTTTCTTAAACTTAAACGGGGCAACTCCGATACTCACCTCTTCCAGGTCTTTATTGGTCGCATGTGGTCACATGGGACATGCAACCTGAAAGAGGTGAGTATCAGGGCATTCCATTCTCCACTGCTGCATAATAAAGAGGGATTTGTGGCTGGGGTTCTTCTTTAACGTATTATAGTGCATGAAATAAAACCCGATTATCTGCAGGTGAGTAATGGAGGGTCACCGTAGGTTTATGGCAGAAAAGCCCGGAAGGGCATCCCAAATCTTTCTAAGGGAATCTCCTAAAAAGTGACATATAATTTTTAGGAGTTTTGGTCCACATTAATTATGAGAACCCCCAACTGAGCAGCTATACCTAGCAGGAGGTGGTTGGGGTTCCCTTTTATGTTGGGAGATGGGATGCCCCCCTATCTGCTCTTATTGGGGCCTGATTTCCTGTGGAAGGATCGGGACCATCTTGGTGACGGGTGCGTGTTCATGGGGCATCCTAATCCTGGGGCACATGCGCGGTCACTCGTCACTTGCGCTTTATGGCATAAAGAGGTGGTTTGCGACAGAACGGCAGCATAGGGCGCAGCAATGGCGCATGCTCCCTGCCTGCAGTCTGCGGTGCGCTCCCGCCCTGGCCACAAGGGCGTGCCTCAGCTGCAGGAAGGCCAGGGATGTGGATACACACATTGGGACATCCCAAATTGCAGTAATGTTCACTGTCAGGAATAATGCAGTGTAATGGAGTAAAATTCCTGGCTCCGCCTCCTGCGACTAACGCCAATACACCAGGAGGGTGGCGCCCTCAGTCACATATGGTCTCACCCTGTGATGTCAGTGGCGGGGGGGGGGGGGGGAGTGCCCCTTTATAGACGCTTCATTTTGTCCAAGAAACTTCAAATAACTCCGACATTGTGACAGACAAGCAGCAATTTGTAGGCGCCGGGTTCAGCGGGGGCGAGGCAGTGCATTGCGAGTATTAGCCATAGGAGGGAGTCAGATGTGTGTGTTACAATTTGGGATTTAAATCCTGCGGCAAGCAGTTCCCCTGATGAGCCTCTCCTCCTTAGTGCAGGGTAGAAGCCATAGCAGGGCTGAAATGTTTGCCCCTCCTTTCAATTTCATACCTCCAAGACCACGGTAAGCCACAGTGGTCCTACATGCTGACCCTAAGCCAAGCTGCGCCATGATGTGCTTCTTCCCAGCTCAGCCACTACACACAAATAGAAGCTGATTGGCTTAGAATACGGGATGCAGGATTTCCATAGAGATCCTGAGGGAATTACTGTGTTTCCTGGGTCTCCATGAATTCCCCCAACAGCCCTCTTCCTGGGAGGGGGGGGGGCGCATCTCATCCAGTGCTGCCAGATTTAAAGTGGAACCTCAGTCACCAGGTAACCCCAGACCCCCCCCCCCCCCCCCGCCCCTGCCACGATATCCTGGGGGTTACAAAGAAAGAAACCTGTTACCTTACCCTCGGGCCGCGCCACTCTCCCCGTAAGCACCTTAACAGGAGCACACTTTCCATAAATAATTGGAACAGGGGGTGGGTGCATCGACCCATCTGAGGCCCCACAAATTCCAAGCGAGAAGAAAATCCAGCAATACAAATATATATATAAATGCATAATAAAACTTATTCCAAAAAGGCAGAATCACTATCAGAACCCAAAGTATCCATGTATTGTCCCAACGTTTCGGGGCAGCCTGAGCACTTACATGCTATGACCCAACGTTTCGGGGCAGCCTGAGCCCCTTTATGTTATGACCCAAAGTTTCGGGGCAGCCTGAACACCTACATGTTATGACCCAACGTTTCGGGCAGCCTGAGCACCTACATGCTATGACCCAACGTTATGGGGCAGCCTGAGCCCCTACATTATATGACCCAACATTATGGGGCAGCCTGAGCCCCTACATTATATGACCCAATATTATGGGGCAGCCTGAGCCCCTACATGTTATGATCCAAAGTTTCGGGGCAGCCTGAGCACCTACATGTTATGACCCAATGTTATGGGGCAGCCTGAGCCCCTACATGTTATGACCCAACATTATGGAGCAGCCTGAGAACCCACATGTTATGACCCAGAGTTTCCTGGCTGCCTGAGCACCTACATGTTATGACCCAGTGTTTCGGGGCAGCCTGAGCACCTACATGTTATGAGCCAACGTTATGGGGCAGCCTGAGCACCTACATGTTATGACTCAACGTTTTGGGGCAGCTTAAGCCCCTACATGTTATGACCCAATGTTTCGGGGCAGCCTGAGCACCTACATGTTATGACCCAATGTTATGGGGCAGCCTGAGCCCCTACATGTTACGACCCAACGTTTCCTGGCAGCCTGAGCCCCTACATGTTATGACCTAACATTTCGGGGCAGCCTGAGCCCCTACATGTTATGACCCAACATTATGGAGCAGCCTCAGCACCTAAATGTTATGACCCAATGTTTCGGGGCAGCCCGAGCCCCTACTTGTTATGACCCAACGTTTTGGGGCAGCCTGAGCCCCTACATGTTATGACCCAATGTTTTGGGGCAGCCAGAGCACCTACATGTTATGACCCAACGTTTTGGGGCAGCCTGAGCCCCTACATGTTATGACCCAACATCATGGGGCAGCCTGAGCACCTACATGTTATGACCCAGCGTTTCATGGCAGCCTGAGCCCCAACAAGTTGTGACCCAACGTTTTGGGCAGCCTGAGCCCCTACATGTTATGACCCAACGTTTCGGGGGCAGCAGGAGCCTCTACATGTTATAACCCAACGTTTCCGGCAGCCTGAGCCACTATATGTTATGACCCAACGTTTTGGGGCAGCCTGAGCCCCTATATGTTGTGACCCAACGTTTTGGGGCAGCCTGAGCCCCTACATGTTATGACCCAACGCTTTGGGGCAGCCTTAGCCCCTTTATGTTACGACCCAACATTATGGGGCAGCCTGAGACCCTACATGTTATGACCCAACGTTTCGGGGCAGCCTGAGCACCTACGTGTTATGACCCAATGTTTCGGGGCAGCCTGAGCACCTACATCTTATGACCCAACGTTTTGGTGCAGCCTTAGCCCCTTTATGTTACGATCCAACATTATGGGGCAGCCTGAGCCCCTACATGTTATGACCCAACATTTCAGGGCAGCCTGAGCACCTACATGTTATGAACCAACGTTTTGGGGCAGCCTGAGCCCCTACATGTTATGAACCAACGTTTTGGGGCAGCCTGAGCCCATACATGCTATGACCCAACGTTTTGGGGCAGCCTGAGCCCATACATGCTATGACCCAACATTTCGGGGCAGCCTGAGCCCCTATATGTTATGATCCAACGTTTCGGGGCAGCCTGAGCACCTACATGTTATGACCCAATGTTTCGTGGCAGCCTGAGCCCCTACATGTTATGACCCAACGTTTTGGGGCAGCCTGAGCCCCTATATGTTATGATCCAACGTTTTGGGGCAACCTGAGCCCCTATATGTTATGACCCAACGTTTCGGGGCAGCCTGAGCACCTACATGTTATGACCCAACATTTCGGGGCAGCCTGAGCCCCTATATGTTATGATCCAACGTTTTGGGGCAACCTGAGCCCCTATATGTTATGACCCAACGTTTCGGGGCAGCCTGAGCACCTACATGTTATGACCCAACATTTTGGGCAGCCTGAGCCCCTACATGTTATGACCCAACGTTATGGGGCAGCCTGAGCCCCTACATGTTATGACCCAAGGTTTCGGCAGTCTGAGCCTCTACATGTTATGACGCAACGTTTCGGGGCAGCCTGAGCCCCTACATGTTATGACCCAATGTTATCGGACAGACTGAGCCCCTACATGTTCTGACCCAACATTTCGGGGCAGCCTGAGCCCCTACATGTTATGACCCAACGTTATGGGACAGCCTGAGCCCCATTATGTTATGACCCAACATTATGGAATAGCCTCAGCCCCTAAATGTTATGACCCAATGTTTCGGGGCAGCCCGAGCCCCTACTTGTTATGACCCAACGTTTTGGGGCAGCCTGAGCCCCTACATGTTATGACCCAATGTTTTGGGGCAGCCGGAGCACCTACATGTTATGACCCAACGTTTTGGGGCAGCCTGAGCCCCTTTATGTTATGACCCAACATTATGGGGCAGCCTGAGCACCTACATGTTATGACCCAACGTTTTGGGGCAGCCTAAGCCCCTTTATGTTATGACCCAACATTATGGGGCAGCATGAGCCTCTACATGTTATGATCCAACGTTTCGGGGCAGCTGGGGAGCCTACATGTTATGACCCAACGTTATGGGACAGCCTGAGCCCCTACAGTTTATGACCCAACGTTTCGGGCAGCCTGAGCCCCTACATGTTATGACCCAACGTTTCGGGGCAGCCTGAGCCCCTTCATGTTATGACCCAAAGTTTCGGGGCAGCCTGAGCCCCTACATGTTATGATCCAACGTTTCGGGGCAGCCTGAGCCCCTACATGTTATGACCCAAAGTTTCGGGGCAGCCTGAGCCCCTACATGTTATGATCCAATGTTTCGGGGCAGCCTGAGCCCCTACATGTTATGACCCAACGTTTTGGGCAGCCTGAGCCCCTATATGTTATGACCCAACGTTTCGGGGCAGCCTAAACCCCTACATGTTATGACCCAACGTTTCGGGGCAGCCTGAGCCCCTACATGTTATGACCCAACGTTATGGGGCAGCCTGAGCGCCTACATGTTATGACCCAACGTCTCGGGGGAGCCTGAGCCCCTACATGTTATGACCCAACGTTTCGGGACAGCCTGAGCCCCTACATGTTATGGCCTAACGTTTCAGGACAGCCTGAGCCCCTACATGTTATGACCCAACGTTTCGGGGCAGCCTGAGCCCCTAAATTTTATGACCCAACGTTTCGGGCAGCCTAAGCCCCTTTATGTTATGACCCAACATTATGGGGCAGCCTGAGCCCCTACATGTTATGACCCAAAGTTTCGGGGCAGCTGGGGCACCTACATGTTATGACCCAACATTATGGGGCAGCCTGAGCCCCTACATGTTATGACCCAACATTTCAGGCAGCCTGAGGCCCTACATGTTATGACCCAACGTTTCGGGGCAGCCTGAGCCCCAACAGGTTATGACCCAACGTTTCGGGCAGCCTGAGCCCCTACATGCTTTGACCCAACGTTTCGGGGCAACCTGAGCCCCTACATGTTATGACCCAATGTTTCGGGGCAGCCTAAACCCCTACATGTTATGACCCAATGTTTCGGGGCAGCCTGAGCCCCTACATAGTTATGACCCAACGTTATGGGGCAGCCTGAGCGCCTACATGTTATGACCCAACGTCTTGGGGGCAGCCTGAGCCCCTACATGTTATGACCCAATGTTTTGGGGCAGCCTGAGCCCCTACAAGTTATGACCCAATGTTTTGGGGCAGCCTGAGCACCTACATGTTATGACCCAATGTTTCGGGGCAGCCTGAGCCCCTACATGTTATGACCCAACGTTTTAGGCAGCCTGAGCCCCTACAGGTTATGACCAGGGGCGGACTGGTCGTAGGGCATACCGGGAGAAAATACAATTCTGTGAAATACTCACCTGTAGAATTGATATTATTTGTATACAGTACGTCCTGCTCCAGATATAATACTTACACTTGGGTTATCCTCCGCCAGATGGCGCTGCACTGCAGAGACATGGAAAAACAGGCTCCTCCCGGCCCTTCATATACCCAGGGACCTCCCACAAATCCCCAGCATTGAAAAGCAGTGAACAAGAAGCCGGGAGAATTAAACCACCCAGAACAACTGGTAAAGATAACAATGAAAACAATCACCATACAGGGGATCCAGAATAATGCAACAACAGGGTGGGGTGGAGCAGGACGTACTGTATACAAATAATATCAATTCTACAGGTGAGTATTTCACAGAATTGTATTTTTCTTAGTATACAGTACGTCCTGCTCCAGATATAATACTTACACTTGGGACATCCAAAAGCAGTGTCCATAAAGTAGGGTGGGATCCCCAACAAAAAACGACAACAGCAGACAGTTTAAAGCACTGTCACCTGCAGAACCAGACGGCCAAGACAGCATGAGCTGAGGCCCAAACATCAACATTGTAAAAACCTTGCAAAAAGGTATGAGCAGAAGGCCAATGGTAGTGGCCTAACCAATAAGTTCAACAGCAAAACCAGTGCTGAAAGCCCAAGAGGCATCAAGCACGCATAGAAAGTAATCAAGGCAACAAGGGAGGTTCTTCCCTTTGCCTGAATAGGCCTGAGTAATAGCCTGACAGTCCGATAGCTAATGAATTTGGCAGAAGCCAAGGCCAAAAACAAGGCACCAGGAGTAACATCCATTAAGGTAACAACCAGGACCAAACCGCCCAACTCCCGAGAGCAGACGAGATCGGGCACATTCAGGATGTAATGACCACAAGCCCCAAGGAACCTCAGTTCCCTTAAAGGACACAGTGACTCCTAAAGAAAAAAACTGCCAACACCTGTATAAGGAATGCAGAACCACTTCCTCAACATTGCAAGGAAGGGGGACAGCCGTGGAAAACAATATCTCTGATAATTGAACATACGATACCTACAGATGTAGAGAATCCGGCTTCAGGTGGAACTCCACCTTATCCTGGTGTATCTCAAGGAATGAGGGCTAGGTAGACCGAACCGCCCGCTAACACACGCCTGACCAAGCTAACAGTCACCAGAAGGACCACCTTAAGGGTAAGGACATCCAGACAGTGTCCTGAATAGGACCAAGAGACCATCCTGCAAGCAGACGGAATGAAAACCATTTCAATCCCATCAGGGTCATAGGAGCACATGGAGGGCGCACATGAGCACCCCCTGGAGGAAGTCTTAACCAAGAAAGACTGAACCAGAGACTGTTAAGGCAAAGTAGACAGGGCAGAGCCTGACCCATCAGAGAGCTGAGCTGGGGAACCAACTCCAATTTATGCTGAAGGCCACACTGGAGCCCTGGGAAACCGAGAACGTAACCAACAAGTAAGAGGACTAGGACCAATAAATGTGGGCATGCATACCCTACAACAATAGAAGAAAATGCAGGAGAGGCTCACTCCTAGCCATCCCCTAGTCACAACACCGAGACAGCTAAACTTGTCTCCATCAAGATGTATGTTTTAGCAGACAGATCGACTAGGCCAGAGACCATGAACTATAGTGATGTAAAGGGGCCCTGAGTGATCAACTGGCACTCCTGGCAAGGTGCAGAACTACTGACCACAGTACCAATCTGCAGCCACACTATACTAGGTCAACTGGGGGCCACCAGCATTACTGGTCCCCTTATCAGAGTAATCTTCCGCATAACCCTGCCTAGCAGAGGGAAGGGAGAAGGGCATACAGAACCAAAAGTCCTGTCAAGACGGTACTAAGGCATCCGGACCACTGAGATAGGATCTTGGGACAGGGAAACAAAGGCCGATAGCCTGTGAAGGTGACAGAACCCAACAGATCCACGACTGGATGGATTCCATAACGACACGGGGATTAGCACATCCTGTCGCAGAAGGGGCTTAGCCGGAGCTAATATCACTAACGTGCAGGGAGCATTGTCTCCGCCCAGAAGGGAACATAGACACTCCCTGGAAGGTCCGCCAGCTCCAGGCCCCTTCCAATGGTTAATGTAGTACGCCTGACATCAGATGGACCGAGCACCCCCAGCCTGGCAAATCCGGAAGGGGAACGGTCAAGCGGGAAGAGCCAACTGAAAAACGCTCACTGCTTAGACTTCCAGAGGCGTAAGGACCCTCTAAAGGCCCCACCAACACCAGAATCACAGGGAGTTTCGGAAGAAACCATCCCCTTCAACCTGAAAGGTTGGCATCCTCGGTGGCCGTTTCCAGGAAAGGCAAGAGGGAACTGCCCCCAGACATGTCCCTCGAGTTCATCCATTTTCAAGAGAAACCGTCATACAGGAGGGAAGGCCCACAGGCCCTGCTCCAGGGGAGCTGTATCCCTGTCCTATGTTACCAAGAGAAGTCGACCAGGCGTACCTGGGGTCTGATAAACTGGGGAAGGCCGAGAAGCAAACTCTATCCTGTATCTGGAGGGCACAACCTCCCAGATCCGTCAGAGTGAGGCGAAATGCCTCCTGATAAGAGCAAGGTGCTGCAGCCATCCCCTCACCCAGCCGGGGGCGAGGGCGCCCCATCATGCTTGAGGGGGTTTGGTGGAAGCTTTGGGCTTAGCCCCACCGGAGGGCCCAGAGCGTTGCCTGCTGCTCGTGGGGTAGGAGTCTGCCCCAAAAATCCGGAAAGACACCCCTGGTTCCTGTTTAACACTAAGGTAGGGGGAAGGGGGGGTGCTCCTGCCTCGAGGGGGCCAGGACGGCCGTATGGGAAGGGGTGATTTGCCCTTTTTACTGAACAGGTCTAGACGGGCCCCAAATAGGCGTTGCCCTCTGAAGGGGAGCCCAGTAGGAGTCTTTTTAGTAGCATCATCAGCACCCCACTGTCGCAGCCAGAGCAAGCGACGAATAGCCACCGCAAGGGCGGAAGTTCTTGCACACATTCTAATTGCGTCATCTAGCGCCAATACAATAAACTTCACAAAAACATCACAATTGGAGAGTGCATTGAACACCTCCCAGGGGAGATCCTCGGGGTGATGATCGAGCAATTTTTTGACGTGGGTTTTAGCGGCCACCGCAGTAATGGCTGCGGCACAGACCGGACGCAGTGCCGTCCCGGCACAAGAAAAGGCATGGGAGGCCAGCAGCTCAATGCGCCGGTCCTCAGCATCCCGAAGGGCGCTATAGGCAGGGGTTGTAATAAAGGGGGGGTTAGGGACCCCTATGATCGGCGCATCCACCACGGGGGGTGATGACCAGCAATTAACCACCTCAGGGGGAAAAGGGTATTTCCTATCCCAGTCCCCTGGAACCCCTGGAAGTTTACTGGGGCGTTCCCATTCTTTGAGGACAAGAGCATGGAAATGAGCCTGCTCTAAAAATTCCAAACGTGCAGTCGCAGTATGGAAGCGCTCCCCTCTAGGCTTGGGGACCTGACCGGGGGGAGAGATAGACAGTGCATTCAAGACCTTAAGCAACAGGTCGTCAGTGTCACACTGGCCCCAGTATTCCGGGCCAGAATCATCGTGACTCCTCAGCCTCTCATCAGAAGAGCCTGAGTCAGAGAACAACTCCCCTTCTTCAGAAGGGGTATAGTCACACGGAGTAGCAAACCCCTCAGTTCTCATAGAGCATACAGAAACATGGGGCGACAGGTGCCGCTTTCTACCAGGGCCCATACGCTCTGACAACCTAGCAATAATCTGTTCAGCCGTAGGCAGCCTGGAAGGGCCAGCAGGCTGCAATTCCCCACTTGTAGGCGACTCAGCAGGAGAGAGATTTAAGCCTGGGGAGATAGGTGAATTGAAGCTAAGTGTAGCCCCTGGCCGACCAGATTGCAGGGCCAGGGCTTGCTCGGCACAGGGTACGCAGACCCGTGCCCTGTCAGCATCAGCATGGGGTTGTCCACACGCTATACACCGCCGGTCTTGTCCCGGAGGGACCCCGGTCACATAATTCTGAGATGCCTCCATATGGTGATTAATCAAGGCACAATAAGCCAGTAGGGATTTACACTCTAAGTAACCCTGGATGCCCCAAAGACCCGCTATGGAAGTGGGAGAATATTGCAAAGCCCGCTATAATTTAACACCGCGCCGGGAGAAGCCAATGGTGTTCACCAGTCTGAAAGACATAATGGGAATAAAGAGTGTCAGAACCATGCGCAGTAAACAAAAATAATGAAAATTGCCCGCGAGGGCACTTACAGACCCAGGGAGGAGGAGGACAGCCACCACGCATGCGTGCGACCAGCATCAAAATGGTACCAAAGCAAACCTCGAAGGGCGGGCCAGAGCGGCCAGTGACGCGGAGCGCGCCAACCTATGTCCCCGCCCCCCCCGAAGAGCACGAAGCTCTGAGGTGGATACAAACTGTTATGAGGAGCGAAGTGAATGGGACACTTAGAGGAGATGATTTGCCAATGAAGACGCCGCAGCGTCTGAGGCGACGTCGCCGCACATCCAGTAAAGGAAGAAGTGCGCGCGGCGGCGACAATTACACAGTAAGAACTAAACAGCGCGGTTCTGACCCCAGGGATACTAGTCTGGGCAGACTAAGGCCATAATGTGTAAAACATACACAAGACCTTACTACACACACCCCCCCCCCCTTTCTTTCCCCCCGGTCTACGGGGGGGAATGAGGGAGGATGGCGACCCATTGTACAGGGCCCACCACTACACGGGGCATGGGGCAATAGTGCGGGAGGGGCATCCCCTAGAGGCTCACCATCAGCCCTAAACCGCCTACCCTTTGGCGGGGGACTGCGGTGGAGCATGACTCCGTCAAGCACGCAAGGTGCGCCTACCTTCACCCGACCAGCGCAGCCCAGGCTGGGAGGCACATCACAGAGATGACCGGTGGGAATAGTCCAACAGGGCCGCAGGCTGTAATAGCCCCGCTCACCTGCGAGAGAGTGATACATCATGTCTTCGCAGTTAGCACTGCAGAGAAATCTGGGGATTTGTGGGAGGTCCCTGGGTATTTGAAGGGCCGGGAGGAGCCTGTTTTTCCATGTCTCTGCAGTGCAGCGCCATCTGGCGGAGGATAACTCAAGTGTAAGTATTATATCTGGAGCAGGACGTACTGTATACTAAGAATATCCCGGTAGGCCACTGCTTCCCCCTGGTCACTGGTACCATAAATGTTGGGATTTGGCCCCTCCTGCCCAGGCCATGCATTAGGGCAGGTGGCCCGCGTGAATGGGTGCCCCAGTGACAGGCCGGCCCACAGCTGCCTCCTTTGAAGGCCGGGCAGCAACATTAGGCAGCATAATGGGGCGGTCCCGGGCCCTACTGACAGCTGGCACAGCCAATTGGCTTTGCAGCGCAGCACCGATAATGAGGAAAGGCCCCTATATAATTAAAAAGTAGATGGCCACTCTAGCCACCTGGGGGGTGCAGCCACATGGAACTGACAGGTGTGGGGAAGACCCGGGACATCTCATGCCTCGCTCGATATTGCTCACATTTCCCAAGACTAGCATTGCAACAACGGTGTCTGCAAGATGATTGATGTCCTGCTTTCCTCCATAAACCTCTTCTGCAGGCTGTGCTGAACTTGTAAACGGATCCCAAGCATATGCATCTCTCCCCTCTCCTCTCACATAACCAGAGCCGGTGAGAGCAAATCAGGAGCTGCCATAATTGGGACTGATTAGCAGCGCAGCACAGAGGGCAAAGGTCCGCCAGGTACATTTTCTTCTCCTCTACACACTCTCTCATGTCCCTCCTGTGACATACATAGAGGGGCACATTGCAAAGAGCAAAAAAGACAGAATCTAGCAAATTTGAAGGCTCCCATCTTCTTATACAAAGAGAAACAATCACCCCTGTGCTGGAGTCTTTAAGGCTTGATTCGCTATCCCTGGGCATCCTGGATAGGGATGCCTCGCTGTGTGAAATCCCTAGATTGCCTGTATACTTACCTCACTGGTGATCCCATGGCACATGCACAGGCTGTGGTGGCATCCCCAGCTTCCCACCAGTCCGCAGTAACATCAAGCATTTCTGAATGGCTGATGTTGATATGCACAGCTGAAGGGGAGCAGCCAGCGCTCGACTCAGCTTTACTAAGCCTCTATCGGAGTGGCCTGATAAAACTTATTGGAGCGCTGGCTGCAGATTGGAGGAGAGCCTGTATGTGTACCATGCGATTGCCAGGGAGGTAAATAAATGAGGCAATCCAGGGGATTTCACACAGCAGGGCATCCCAATTTGGAATGACCCACTGGCAGGAACGATCACCAAGATCTAATTCCCTGCCCTATAAACCTCCCCTGTCTGGACAACTAGAGCGGCCTGCATGACCCAATGTCCTCAGTGCCAGAGCCAGAGAATTTATTAAATACCCCATTGTGCTCCCATATTTAAAGTGGTCCGAAAGTCTTAAACCGGACCTTCAGCGTGATTTAATGAAAAGCACAAACTCTTAAAAAACGGTTCCTCAGCATCTAAAATTAATATATTTTACGTTTTTAGTCACTAACTTATTATTCTTTCCCCCACTGGGCTGCAACTCTGTTCAGGAATTTAGGATACGGGCGCCGCCATCTTGACTCAGAAGCATCACACTTACTGAGGAGAAGAGAGTGGGATAAGGTACAGGGGGGCGGGTTATAGCTGTGGTTTGCTCAGACAGAGCAGAGCTGGGGTCAGGTAAAGGTCAGCAGTCCCAGAATGCAGAGCAGCACAGTCAGGAGGCACTTCCTGTTTGCAGGCTGCCTGATAAGATGGCGGCTTCCATAAGCCGCCATCTTGGATGTTTAAAGGCTCATAACATGCAGTAGATGCAGGTAGGATGATTTTTAATGTGGACAATCTGTATGTACAGGGTGTGGGAAACATATAGACTCTTATTCAGAGTGAAGGTCCGCTTTAAGGCTATTGGTCTGCTAAGTCTCAGGGGCATAGGTAAGTGGACCAAGATTATTTTGAGGGATTTGTTCCATGTTAAAGGGGACCAAAACCTGTTTACCTCCTTTCCACTGTGGGATCATTGTAAAATGTAACCTTCTGGTGATGCCCAGCTCATGCACAGGCGGCTTCCCCTGGCTAATGCGCACTCCTGTTCAAGTCTATCAAAATGTCTGCTTTGGGCACACATAGACTAAGCAAAGCAGCAAGTGGGAGGCGCCTGGCAATCCATTTTTTTATTTTATATTAGGATTATCTGTTACATCTATTTAAAGTTTGGTCCACATAACATGATCCCTAGGGGACATCCAAATTTGGGATGCCCTGCGGTGTGTACTAACCTAATTCCGGCATCCTACAGCAGTGACCTGTACAATAAGCATAGGGCACTGCCTTTGAATGCCACTGCTGGCAGACCACCAGTGCTCAGTGCCACAGGTCCCCGCTGCAAGACACAGGGGAGTATGCGACATGCCCTGTGGCTTTTAGTAGAGCACACTGCAGGATGGGGATAATACTATGTTTCGGTCCACTTAAATAGGCACAACACCCAGGATTTTGGATGCCCCGCTGTGTAAAATCCCGAACCATCTGGAGAAACTTACCTTCTGGCAATCCCATAGCACGTTTGTGGGTTGAAGGCCAATCATATCTGACATCAAATTGTCTAGCAAAGATGAGTGCAGTATGCGCTGCTGACTGCACCCCCGCTCCTACCAGACAAAAAATGCCTGTTGCTGGTACACACCTCAGCTAAAGGTATAGGTGCACTCGGCTAGAGGGAAGTGCCAGGTGGAGGCGCACAGCAATTCATTCATGCAAAATGAATTACCAGATGACACAATCCATTTTGACTGGCTGGTGTCACCTGGTAATCCATTCTGAACGGAGGACAGCCCAAACAGGCACCTTGGGATTGCCAGAGAGGTAAGAATACCAGCCAAACGGGAGGTTTCATGCACTGGATGGCCCAGTAAAGCAGACCAAAACACAGGTGAGTGAAAAATAAAAAGCTGGGTTTTGGTACACTTTAACAAAAAACAGAGTATGGGCCCACAATCGCCCTGGCTGGCACCAGGCCAGATTAGCATTGTAACACCACACTTGGTAGTGACAGCAGGGTTGCTGTGATTGGGCCAGCTAGAAGGGTTAGCTGTCAGAGTTTAATATAAAGTAGTATACCAGGGTGGATACAGTACAGCAGGGCCGGTGTGACCAAAAAAGTCCAGGGCCGTCTTTTAACCTCAGTCCGCCCTTGGTTATGACCCAACGTTTCAGACAGCCTGAGCCCCTGTATGTTATGACCCAACGTTTCAGGGGAGCCTGAGCCCCTATATGTTAGGACCCAAAGTTTAGGGGCAGCCTGAGCCCCTACATGTTATGACCCAACGTTTTGGGGGAGCCTGAGCACCTACATGTTATGACCCAATGTTATGGGGCAGTCTGAGCCCCTACATGTTATGACCCAATGTTTCGGGGCAGCCTGAGCACCTACATGTTATGACCCAATGTTTCGGGGCAGCCTTAGCCCCTACAGGTTATGACCCAACGTTTTGGGCAGCCTGAGCCCCTACATGTTATGACCCAACGTTCCGGGGCAGCCTGAACACCTACATGTTATGACCCAACGTTATGGGGCAGCCTGAGCCCCTACATGTTATGACCCAACATTTCGGGGCAGCCTGAGCCCCTACATGTTATGGCCCAACGTTTTGGGGCAGCCTGAGCCCCTACATGTTATGACCCAACGTTTCGGGGCATCCAAAGCCCCTACATGTTATGACCCAACGTTTCGGGGCAGCCTGAGACCCTACATGTTATGACCCAATGTTTCGGGCAGCCTGAGCCCCTGTATGTTATGACCCAACGTTTAGGGGCAGACTGAGCCCCTACATGTTATGACCCAACGTTTTGGGCAGCCTGAGCCCCTACATGTTATGACCCAACGTTTCGGGGCAGCCTGAGCACCTACATGTTATGACCCAACGTTATGGGGCAGCCTGAGCCCCTACATGTTATGACCAAACGTTTCGGGGCAGCCTGAGCACCTACATGTTATGACCCAATGTTATGGGGCAGCCTGAGCCCCTACATGTTATGACCCAGCGTTTCGGGGCAGCCTGAGCACCCACATGTTATGACCCAACGTTTCGGGGCAGCCTGAGCAACTACATGTTATGACCCAATGTTTCGGGGCAGCCTGAGCCCCTACAGGTTATGATCCAACGTTTTGGGGCAACCTGAGCCCCTATATGTTATGACCCAACGTTTCGGGGCAGCCTGAGCCCGTACATGTTATGACCCAACGTTTCGGGGCAGCCTGAGCACCTACATGTTATGACCCAACGTTATGGGGCAACCTGAGCTCCTACATGTTATGACCCAGCGTTTCGGGGCAGCCTGAGCACCTAAATGTTATGACCCAACGTTTCGGGGCAGCCTGAGCCCCTACATGTTATGACCCAGCGTTTCAGGGCTGCCTGAGCACCCACATGTTATGACCCAACGTTTCGGGGCAGCCTGAGCACCTACATGTTATGACCCAATGTTTCAGGGCAGCCTGGGCCCCTACAGGTTATGACCAACGTTTTGGGCAGCCTGAGCCCCTACATGTTATGACCCAACGTTTCGGGGCAGCCTGAGCCCCTACATGTTATGACCCAACGTTTCGGGGCAGCCTGAGCACCTACATGTTATGACCCAACGTTATGGGGCAGCCTGAGCCCCTACATGTTATGACGCAACGTTTCGGGGCAGCCTGAGCACCTACATGTTATGACCCAACGTTATGGGTCAGCCTGAGCCCCTACACGTTATGACCCAACGTTTCGGGGCAGCCTGAGCCCCTACATATTATGACCCAATGTTTCGGGGCAGCCTGAGCCCCTACATGTTATGACCCAATGTTTCGGGGCAGCCTGAGCCCCTGCATGTTATGGCCTAAAGTTTCAGGGCAGCCTGAGCCCCTACATGTTATAACCCAACGTTTCGGGCAGCCTGAGCCCCTACATGTTATGACCCAACGTTTTAGGCAGCCTGAGCCCCTACAGGTTATGACCCAACGTTTCGGGCAGCCTGAGCCCCTACATGTTATGACCCAACGTTTTAGGCAGCCTGAGCCCCTACAGGTTATGACCCAACGTTTCGGGCAGCCTGAGCACCCTACATGTTATGACCCAACGTTTCGGGGCGGCCTGAGCACCTACATGTTATGACCCAATGTTTTGGGGCAGCCTGAGCCCTTATAGGTTATGACCCAACGTTTTGGGCAGCTTGAGCGCCTACATGTTATGACCCAACGTTTCGGGGCAGCCTGAGCACCTACATGTTATGACCCAACGTTATAGGGCAACCTGAGCCCCTACATGTTATAACCCAACGTTTTGGGGCAGCCTGAGCACCTACATGTTATGACCCAACGTTATGGGGCAGCCTGAGCCCCTACATGTTATGACCCAACGTTATGGGGCAGCTTGAGCACCTATATGTTATGACCCAATGTTTCGGGGCAGCCTGAGCCCCTACCGGTTATGACCCAACGTTTTGGGCAGCCTGAGCCCCAACATGTTATGATCCACCGTTTCGGGGCAGCCTGAGCACCTACATGTTATTACCCAAAGTTATGGGGCAGCCTGAGCACCTACATGTTATGACCCAACATCTCGGGGGAGCCTGAGCCCCTACATGTTATGACCCAACGTTTCGGGGCAGCCTGAGCACCTACATGTTATGACCCAACGTTATAGGGCAACCTGAGCCCCTACATGTTATAACCCAACGTTTCGGGGCAGCCTGAGCACCTACATGTTATGACCCAACGTTATGGGGCAGCCTGAGCCCCTACATGTTATGACCCAACGTTATGGGGCAGCTTGAGCACCTATATGTTATGACCCAATGTTTCGGGGCAGCCTGAGCCCCTACCGGTTATGACCCAACGTTTTGGGCAGCCTGAGCCCCAACATGTTATGATCCACCGTTTCGGGGCAGCCTGAGCACCTACATGTTATGACCCAACATCTCGGGGGAGCCTGAGCCCCTACATGTTATGACCCAACGTTTCGGGGGAGCCTGAGCCCCTACATGTTATGACCCAACGTTTCAGGGCAGCCTGAGTCCCTACATGTTATTACACAACGTTTTGGGGCAGCCTGAGCCCCTAAATTTTATGACCCAACGTTTCGGGCAGGCTGAGCCCCTACTTGTTATGACCCAACGTTATGGGGCAACCTGAGCACCTACATGTATGACCCAAAGTTTCGGGGCAGCCTGAGCCCCTACATGTTATGACCCAATGTTTCGGGGGAGCCTGAGCCCCTACATGTTATGACCCAACGTTTTGGGCAGCCTGAGCCCCTACATGTTATGACCCAACGTTTCGGGGCAGCCTGAGCGCCTACATGTTATTACCCAACGTTATGGGGCAGCCTGAGCACCTACATGTTATGACCCAACGTTTCGGGGCCGCCTGAGCCCCTACATGTTATGACCCAACGTTATGGGGCAGCCTGAGCACCTACATGTTATGACCCAACGTTTCGGGGCCGCCTGAGCCCCTACATGTTATGACCCAACGTTATGGGGCAGCCTGAGCACCTACATGTTATGACCCAATGTTTCAGGGCAGCTTGAGTCCCTACATGTTATGACCCAACGTTTCGGGCAGCCTGAGCCCCTACTTGTTATGACCCAACGTTATGGGGCAACCTGAGCACCTAGATGTTATGACCCAACGTTTCGGGGCAGCCTGAGCCCCTTCATGTTATGGTCCAATATTTCGGGGGAGCCTGAGCCCCTACATGTTATGACCTAACGTTTCGGGGAAGCCTGAGCCCCTACATGTTATGACTCAACGTTTCGGGGCAGCCTGAGCCCTTACAAGTTATGACCCAACGTTTCAGGGGAGCCTGAGCCCCTACATGTTATGACCCAACGTTTCGGGGCATCCTGAGCCCCTACATGTTATGACCCAACGTTTCGGGGCAGCCTCAGCCCCTACAGGTTATGACCCAACGTTTCGGGGCAGCCCGAGCCCCTACAGGTTATGACCCAATGTTTCGGGGCAGCCCGAGCCCCTACATGTTATGACCCAATGTTTCGGGGCAGGCTGAGCCCCTACATGTTATGACCCAACGTTTCGGGCAGCCTGAGCCCCTACTTGTTATGACCCAACGTTATGGGGCAACCTGAGCACCTAGATGTTATGACCCAACGTTTCGGGGCAGCCTGAGCCCCTTCATGTTATGGCCCAATATTTCGGGGGAGCCTGAGCCCCTACATGTTATGACCTAACGTTTCGGGGAAGCCTGAGCCCCTTCTGTTATGACTCAACGTTTTGGGGCAGCCTGAGCCCTTACAAGTTATGACCCAACGTTTCGGGGGAGCCTGAGCCCCTACATGTTATGACCCAACGTTTCGGGGCATCCTGAGCCCCTACATGTTATGACCCAACGTTTCGGGGCAGCCTCAGCCCCTACAGGTTATGACCCAACGTTTCGGGGCAGCCCGAGCCCCTACAGGTTATGACCCAATGTTTCGGGGCAGCCCGAGCCCCTACATGTTATGACCCAATGTTTCGGGGCAGCCTGAGCCCCTACATGTTATGACCCAACGTTTCGGGGCATCCTGAGCCCCTACATGTTATGACCCAACGTTTCGGGGCAGCCTCAGCCCCTACAGGTTATGACCCAACGTTTCGGGGCAGCCCGAGCCCCTACAGGTTATGACCCAATGTTTCGGGGCAGCCCGAGCCCCTACATGTTATGACCCAATGTTTCGGGGCAGCCTGAGCCCCTACATTTTATGACCCAACGCTTCGGGGCAGCCCGAGCCCCTACAGGTTATGACCCAATGTTTCGGGGCAGCCCGAGCCCCTACATGTTATGACCCAAAGTTTCGAGGCAGCCTGAGCCCCTACATGTTATGACCCAACGTTATGGGGCAGCCTGAGCACCTACATGTTATGACCCAACGTTTCGAGGGAGCCTGAGCCCCTACATGTTATGGCTTAACGTTTCGGGGCAGCCTGTGCCCCTACATGTTATGACCCAACGCTTCAGGCGGCCTGAGCACCTACATGTTATGACCCAACGCTTCGGGGCAGCCTGGGCCCCTACATGTTGTGACCCAACGATTCGGGGCAGCCTGAGCTCAACATGTTATGACCCAACGTTTCGGGGCAGCCTGAGCCCCTACATGTTATGACCCAAAGTTTCGAGGCAGCCTGAGCCCCTACATGTTATGACCCAACGTTATGGGGCAGCCTGAGCACCTACATGTTATGACCCAACGTTTCGAGGGAGCCTGAGCCCCTACATGTTATGGCTTAACGTTTCGGGGCAGCCTGTGCCCCTACATGTTATGACCCAACGCTTCAGGCGGCCTGAGCACCTACATGTTATGACCCAACGTTTCGAGGGAGCCTGAGCCCCTACATGTTATAGCTTAACGTTTCGGGGCAGCCTGAGCCCCTACATGTTATGACCCGAAGTTATGAGCTAGCCTGAGCACCTACATGTTATGACCCAACGTTTCGTGGGGAGCCTGAGCCCCTACATGTTATGATCCAACGTTTCGGGCAGCCTGAGCCCCTACATGTTATGACTTAACTTTTGGGGGCAGCCTGAGCACCTACATGTTATGACCCAACGTTTCAGGGGAGCCTGAGCCCCTACATGTTGTGACCCAACGTTTGGGGGGAGCCTGAGCCCCTACATGTTATGACCCAACGTTTCGGGGCAGCCTGAGCCCCTACATGTTATGACCCAATTTTTCGGGGCAGCCTGAGCACCTAAATGTTATAACCCAACGTTTGGGGGCAGCCTGAGCACCTACATGTTATGACCCAACGTTATGGGGCAGCCTGAGCCCCTACATGTTATGACCCGTTTCGGGCAGCCTGAGCCCCTACATGTTATGACCCGTTTCGGGCAGCCTGAGCCCCTACATGTTATGACTTAACTGTTGGGGGCAGCCTTAGCCCCTACAAGTTATGACCCAACGTTTCGGGGCAGCCTGAGCACCTACATGTTATGTCCCAACGTTTCGGGGGAGCCTGAGCCCCTACATGTTATATGCCAACGTTTCGGGCAGCCTGAGCACCTACATGTTATAACCCAACGTTTGGGGGCAGCCTGAGCACCTACATGTTATGACCCAACGTTATGGGGCAGCCTGAGCCCCTACATGTTATAACCCGTTTCGGGCAGCCTGAGCCCCTACATGTTATGACTTAACTTTTGGGGGCAGCCTTAGCCCCTACAAGTTATGACCCAACGTTTCGGGGCAGCCTGAGCACTTACATGTTATGTCCCAACGTTTCGGGGGAGCCTGAGCCCTTACATGTTATGAGCCAACGTTTCGGGCAGCCTGAGCACCTACATGTTATAACCCAACGTTTGGGGGCAGCCTGAGCACCTACATGTTATGACCCAACTTTATGGGGCAGCCTGAGCCCCTACATGTTATGACCCAATGTTTCGGGTCAGCCAAATCCCCTACATGTTATGACCCAATGTTTCGGGCAGCCTGAGCCGCTACATGTTATGACCCAACGTTATGGGGCAGCCTGAGCACCTACATGTTATGACCCAACGTTATGGGGCAGCCTGAGCACCTACATGTTATGACCCAACGTTTCGAGGGAGCCTGAGCCCCTACATGTTATGGCTTAACGTTTCGGGGCAGCCTTTGCCCCTACATGTTATGACCCAACGTTTCGGGCGGCCTGAGCACCTACATGTTATGACCCAACGTTTCGAGGGAGCCTGAGCCCCTACATGTTATGACCCAACGTTTCGGGGCATCCTGAGCCCCTACATGTTATGACCCAACGTTTCGGGGCAGCCTCAGCCCCTACAGGTTATGACCCAACGTTTCGGGGCAGCCCGAGGCCCTACAGGTTATGACCCAATGTTTCGGGGCAGCCCGAGCCCCTACATGTTATGACCCAATGTTTCGGGGCAGCCTGAGCCCCTACATGTTATGACCCAACGCTTCGGGGCAGCCTGGGCCCCTACATGTTGTGACCCAACGTTTCGGGGCAGCCTCAGCCCCTACAGGTTATGACCCAACGTTTCGGGGCAGCCCGAGCCCCTACAGGTTATGACCCAATGTTTCGGGGCAGCCCGAGCCCCTACATGTTATGACCCAATGTTTCGGGGCAGCCTCAGCCCCTACAGGTTATGACCCAACGTTTCGGGGCAGCCCGAGCCCCTACAGGTTATGACCCAATGTTTCGGGGCAGCCCGAGCCCCTACATGTTATGACCCAATGTTTCGGGGCAGCCTGAGCACCTACATGTTATGACCCAACGTTTCGGGGCATCCTGAGCCCCTACATGTTATGACCCAACGTTTCGGGGCAGCCTCAGCCCCTACAGGTTATGACCCAACGTTTCGGGGCAGCCCGAGCCCCTACATGTTATGACCCAATGTTTCGGGGCAGCCTGAGCCCCTACATGTTATGACCCAACGCTTCGGGGCAGCCCGAGCCCCTACAGGTTATGACCCAATGTTTCGGGGCAACCCGAGCCCCTACATGTTATGACCCAAAGTTTCGAGGCAGCCTGAGCCCCTACATGTTATGACCCAACGTTATGGGGCAGCCTGAGCACCTACATGTTATGACCCAACGTTTCGAGGGAGCCTGAGCCCCTACATGTTATGGCTTAACGTTTCGGGGCAGCCTGTGCCCCTACATGTTATGACCCAACGCTTCAGGCGGCCTGAGCACCTACATGTTATGACCCAACGCTTCGGGGCAGCCTGGGCCCCTACATGTTGTGACCCAACGATTCGGGGCAGCCTGAGCTCAACATGTTATGACCCAACGTTTCGGGGCAGCCTGAGCCCCTACATGTTATGACCCAAAGTTTCGAGGCAGCCTGAGCCCCTACATGTTATGACCCAACGTTATGGGGCAGCCTGAGCACCTACATGTTATGACCCAACGCTTCAGGCGGCCTGAGCACCTACATGTTATGACCCAACGTTTCGAGGGAGCCTGAGCCCCTACATGTTATAGCTTAACGTTTCGGGGCAGCCTGAGCCCCTACATGTTATGACCCGAAGTTATGAGCTAGCCTGAGCACCTACATGTTATGACCCAACGTTTCGTGGGGAGCCTGAGCCCCTACATGTTATGATCCAACGTTTCGGGCAGCCTGAGCCCCTACATGTTATGACTTAACTTTTGGGGGCAGCCTGAGCACCTACATGTTATGACCCAACGTTTCAGGGGAGCCTGAGCCCCTACATGTTGTGACCCAACGTTTGGGGGGAGCCTGAGCCCCTACATGTTATGACCCAACGTTTCGGGGCAGCCTGAGCCCCTACATGTTATGACCCAATTTTTCGGGGCAGCCTGAGCACCTAAATGTTATAACCCAACGTTTGGGGGCAGCCTGAGCACCTACATGTTATGACCCAACGTTATGGGGCAGCCTGAGCCCCTACATGTTATGACCCGTTTCGGGCAGCCTGAGCCCCTACATGTTATGACCCGTTTCGGGCAGCCTGAGCCCCTACATGTTATGACTTAACTGTTGGGGGCAGCCTTAGCCCCTACAAGTTATGACCCAACGTTTCGGGGCAGCCTGAGCACCTACATGTTATGTCCCAACGTTTCGGGGGAGCCTGAGCCCCTACATGTTATGAGCCAACGTTTCGGGCAGCCTGAGCACCTACATGTTATAACCCAACGTTTGGGGGCAGCCTGAGCACCTACATGTTATGACCCAACGTTATGGGGCAGCCTGAGCCCCTACATGTTATAACCCGTTTCGGGCAGCCTGAGCCCCTACATGTTATGACTTAACTTTTGGGGGCAGCCTTAGCCCCTACAAGTTATGACCCAACGTTTCGGGGCAGCCTGAGCACCTACATGTTATGTCCCAACGTTTCGGGGGAGCCTGAGCCCTTACATGTTATGAGCCAACGTTTCGGGCAGCCTGAGCACCTACATGTTATAACCCAACGTTTGGGGGCAGCCTGAGCACCTACATGTTATGACCCAACTTTATGGGGCAGCCTGAGCCCCTACATGTTATGACCCAATGTTTCGGGTCAGCCAAATCCCCTACATGTTATGACCCAATGTTTCGGGCAGCCTGAGCCGCTACATGTTATGACCCAACGTTATGGGGCAGCCTGAGCACCTACATGTTATGACCCAACGTTATGGGGCAGCCTGAGCACCTACATGTTATGACCCAACGTTTCGAGGGAGCCTGAGCCCCTACATGTTATGGCTTAACGTTTCGGGGCAGCCTTTGCCCCTACATGTTATGACCCAACGTTTCGGGCGGCCTGAGCACCTACATGTTATGACCCAACGTTTCGAGGGAGCCTGAGCCCCTACATGTTATAGCTTAACGTTTCGGGGCAGCCTGAGCCCCTACATGTTATGACCCGAAGTTATGGGCTAGCCTGAGCACCTACATGTTATGACCCAACGTTTCGTGGGGAGCCTGAGCCCCTACATGTTATGACTTAACTTTTGGGGGCAGCCTGAGCAACTACATGTTATGACCCAACGTTTCGGGGGAGCCTGAGCCCCTACATGTTATGAGCCAACGTTTCGGGCAGCCTGAGCCCCTACATGTTATGACCCAATTTTTCGGGGCAGCCTGAGCACCTACATGTTATAACCCAACTTTATGGGGCAGCCTGAGCCCCTACATGTTATGACCCAATGTTTCGGGTCAGCCAAATCCCCTACATGTTATGACCCAATATTTCGGCCAGCCTGAGCCGCTACATGTTATGACCCAACGTTATGGGGCAGCCTGAGCACCTACATGTTATGACCCAACGTTATGGGGCAGCCTGAGCACCTCCTTATTATGACCGAACGTTATGGGGCAGCCTGAGCACCTACATGTTATGACCCAACGTTTCGAGGGAGCCTGAGCCCCTACATGTTATGGCTTAACGTTTCCGGGCAGCCTGTGCCCCTACATGTTATGACCCAACGCTTCAGGCGGCCTGAGCACCTACATGTTATGACCCAACGTTTCGAGGGAGCCTGAGCCCCTACATGTTATAGCTTAACGTTTCGGGGCAGCCGGAGCCCCTACATGTTATGACCCGAAGTTATGGGCTAGCCTGAGCACCTACATGTTATGACCCAACGTTTCGTGGGGAGCCTGAGCCCCTACATGTTATGACCCAACGTTATGGGGCAGTCTGAGCACCTACATGTTATGACCCAACGTTATGGGGCAGCCTGAGCACCTACATGTTATGACCCAACGTTATAGGGCAGCCTGAGCACCTACATGTTATGACCCAACGTTTCAAGGGAGCCTTAGCCCCTACATGTTATGGCTTAACGTTTCGGGGCAGCCTGTGCCCCTACATGTTATGACCCAACGTTTCGGGCGGCCTGAGCACCTACATGTTATGACCCAACGTTTCGAGGGAGCCTGAGCCCCTACATGTTATAGCTTAACGTTTCGGGGCAGCCTGAGCCCCTACATGTTATGACCCGAAGTTATGGGCTAGCCTGAGCACCTACATGTTATGACCCAACGTTTCGTGAGGAGCCTGAGCCCCTACATGTTATGACTTAACTTTTGGGGGCAGCCTGAGCAACTACATGTTATGACCCAACGTTTCGGGGGAGCCTGAGCCGCTACATGTTGTGACCCAACGTTTCGGGGGAGCCTGAGCCCCTACATGTTATGAGCCAACGTTTCGGGCAGCCTGAGCCCCTACATGTTATGACCCAATTTTTCGGGGCAGCCTGAGCACCTACATGTTATAACCCAACGTTTGGGGGCAGCCTGAGCACCTACATGTTATGACCCAACATTATGGGGCAGCCTGAGCCCCTACAAGTTATGACCCAATGTTTCGGGGCAGCCTGAGCACCTACATGTTATGACCCAACATTTCGTGGGAGCCTGAGCCCCTACATGTTATGACCCAACGTTTCGGGCAGCCTGAGCCCCTAAATGTTATGACCCAACGTTTCGGGGCAGCCTGAGCCCCTACATGTTATGACCCAACGTTTCGGGGCAGCCTGAGCACCTACATGTTATGACCCAATGTTTTGGGGCAGCCTGAACCCCTACATGTTATGACCCAATGTTTCGGGGCAGCCTGAGCCCCTACATGTTATGACCCAATTTTTCGGGGCAGCTTGAGCACCTACATGTTATAACCCAACGTTTGAAAGCAGCCTGAGCACCTACATGTTATGACCCAACTTTATGGGGCAGCCTGAGCCCCTACATGTTATAACCCAACGTTTCGGGTCAGCCAAATCCCCTACATGTTATGACCCAATGTTTCGGGGCAGCCTGAACCCCTACATGTTATGACCCAACGTTTTGGGGCAGCCTGAGCCCCTACATGTTATGACCCAATGTTTCGGGACAGCCGGAGCCCCTACATGTTATGACCCAACGTTTTGGGGCAGCCTGAGCCCCTACATGTTATGACCCAACGTTTCGGGGCAGCCTGAGCTCCTTCATGTTATGACCCAATGTTTTGGGGCAGCCTGAACCCCTACATGTTATGACCCAATGTTTCGGGGCAGCCTGAGCCCCTACATGTTATGACCCAATGTGTCGGGGCAGCCTGAGCCCCTACATGTTATGACCCAACGTTTTGGGGCAGCCTGAGCCCCTACATGTTATGACCCAACGTTTCGGGGCAGCCTGAGCCCCTACATGTTATGACCCAATGTTTCGGGGCAGCCTGAGCCCCTTCATCAGGGATGGACCAGCAAACAATCAGAATGGACAAGACCCAAACAGCTTCCAGATCGCACCTGACATCACTGTCATTGGGTCCAAACAGGTGCGATTCTTGAGGCTGTTCGGGTATTGTCCATTCTGCTTGTTTGCTGGTCCATCCCTGATGAAGGGGCTCAGGCTGCCCCGAAATGTTGGGTCATAACATGGACTATGCATTTGGATTATGATAGTGATTGAAACAAAGCACATGCCCTAGGTCCGCGTGTGCTCCCACCACCCATTCACTTGAGCCAGGAGAGGCAGCTTTGTTTTCAAGATGGAGGCGCCCAGGATCCGTAGCGCTGAATGAGCGGTGCGTGCCCCTGGATAAGGTTTTGCTTAAGGTATAAGGTAAGGGTATTGCCCCTGGATAAGATTCTGCTTAAGGTATAAGGTAAGGGTATTGCCCCTGGATAAGATTCTGCTTAAGGTATAAGGTAAGGGTATTGCCCCTGGATAAGGTTCTGCTTAAGGTATAAGGTAAGGGTATTGCCCCTGGATAAGGTTCTGCTTAAGGTATAAGGTAAGGGTATTGCCCCTGGATAAGGTTCTGCTTAAGGTATAAGGTAAGGGTATTGCCCCTGGATAAGATTCTGCTTAAGGTATAAGGTAAGGGTATTGCCCCTGGATAAGGTTCTGCTTAAGGTATAAGGTAAGGGTATTGCCCCTGGATAAGGTTCTGCTTAAGGTATAAGGTAAGGGTATTGCCCCTGGATAAGATTCTGCTTAAGGTATAAGGTAAGGGTATTGCCCCTGGATAAGGTTCTGCTTAAGGTATAAGGTAAGGGTATTGCCCCTGGATAAGGTTCTGCTTAAGGTATAAGGTAAGGGTATTGCCCCTGGATAAGGTTCTGCTTAAGGTATAAGGTAAGGGTATTTCCCCTGGATAAGGTTCTGCTTAAGGTATAAGGTAAGGGTATTGCCCCTGGATAAGATTCTGCTTAAGGTATAAGGTAAGGGTATTGCCCCTGGATAAGATTCTGCTTAAGGTATAAGGTAAGGGTATTGCCCCTGGATAAGGTTCTGCTTAAGGTATAAGGTAAGGGTATTGCCCCTGGATAAGGTTCTGCTTAAGGTATAAGGTAAGGGTATTGCCCCTGGATAAGGTTCTGCTTAAGGTATAAGGTAAGGGTATTGCCCCTGGATAAGGTTCTGCTTAAGGTATAAGGTAAGGGTATTGCCCCTGGATAAGATTCTGCTTAAGGTATAAGGTAAGGGTATTGCCCCTGGATAAGATTCTGCTTAAGGTATAAGGTAAGGGTATTGCCCCTGGATAAGATTCTGCTTAAGGTATAAGGTAAGGGTATTGCCCCTGGATAAGGTTCTGCTTAAGGTATAAGGTAAGGGTATTGCCCCTGGATAAGGTTCTGCTTAAGGTATAAGGTAAGGGTATTGCCCCTGGATAAGGTTCTGCTTAAGGTATAAGGTAAGGGTATTTCCCCTGGATAAGGTTCTGCTTAAGGTATAAGGTAAGGGTATTGCCCCTGGATAAGATTCTGCTTAAGGTATAAGGTAAGGGTATTGCCCCTGGATAAGATTCTGCTTAAGGTATAAGGTAAGGGTATTGCCCCTGGATAAGGTTCTGCTTAAGGTATAAGGTAAGGGTATTGCCCCTGGATAAGGTTCTGCTTAAGGTATAAGGTAAGGGTATTGCCCCTGGATAAGGTTCTGCTTAAGGTATAAGGTAAGGGTATTGCCCCTGGATAAGGTTCTGCTTAAGGTATAAGGTAAGGGTATTGCCCCTGGATAAGGTTCTGCTTAAGGTATAAGGTAAGGGTATTGCCCCTGGATAAGGTTCTGCTTAAGGTATAAGGTAAGGGTATTGCCCCTGGATAAGGTTCTGCTTAAGGTATAAGGTAAGGGTATTGCCCCTGGATAAGGTTCTGCTTAAGGTATAAGGTAAGGGTATTGCCCCTGGATAAGATTCTGCTTAAGGTATAAGGTAAGGGTATTGCCCCTGGATAAGATTCTGCTTAAGGTATAAGGTAAGGGTATTGCCCCTGGATAAGGTTCTGCTTAAGGTATAAGGTAAGGGTATTGCCCCTGGATAAGATTCTGCTTAAGGTATAAGGTAAGGGTATTGCCCCTGGATAAGATTCTGCTTAAGGTATAAGGTAAGGGTATTGCCCCTGGATAAGGTTCTGCTTAAGGTATAAGGTAAGGGTATTGCCCCTGGATAAGGTTCTGCTTAAGGTATAAGGTAAGGGCATTGCCCCTGGATAAGGTTCTGCTTAAGGTATAAGGTAAGGGTATTGCCCCTGGATAAGGTTCTGCTTAAGGTATAAGGTAAGGGTATTGCCCCTGGATAAGGTTCTGCTTAAGGTATAAGGTAAGGGTATTGCCCCTGGATAAGGTTCTGCTTAAGGTATAAGGTAAGGGTATTGCCCCTGGATAAGGTTCTGCTTAAGGTATAAGGTAAGGGTATTGCCCCTGGAAAAGGTAAGGGTTTTTTTTTTTTCTTCCCCCCCCCCCCCCTCCTGCCTCAGCACCAGGGTAGCGTGGCGGGGGCCGTGACTGAAGTTCTGCTTTAAGAAATGTCATGTTCTCTTCTTCTGGCTCCGCCCCATTCTCTCACCTGAAACCACCAACATGTCAGTGCTGCTCCAATCATCTCCCGACCAGACTACTGTAACCCCGCCTCCTATCATCTCCTGGCTCCACCCCGTTCTCTCACCTGAAACCACCAACATGTCAGCGCTGCCCCAATCATCTCCCGACCAGACTACTGTAACCCCGCCTCCTATAATCTCCTGGCTCCGCCCTGTTCTCTCACCTGAAACCACCAACATGTCAGCGCTGCCCCAATCATCTCCCGAGCAGACTACTGTAACCCGCCTCCTATCATCTCCTGGCTCCAGCCCATTCTCTCACCTGAAACCACCAACATGTCAGTGCTGCTCCAATCATCTCCCGACCAGACTATTGTAACCCCGCCTCCTATCATCTCCTGGCTCCACCCCATTTTCTCACCTGAAACCACCAACATGTCAGTGCTGCTCCAATCATCTCCCGACCAGACTACTGTAACCTCGCCTCCTATCATCTCCTGGCTCCACCCCATTCTCTCACCTGAAACCACCAACATGTCAGCGCTGCTCCAATCATCTCCTGACCAGACTACTGTAACCTTGCCTCCTATCATCTCCTGGCTCCACCCCGTTCTCTCACCTGAAACCACCAACATGTCAGAGCTGCTCCAATCATCTCCCGACCAGACTACTGTAACCCCGCCTCCTATAATCTCCTGGCTCCACCCCGTTCTCTCACCTGAAACCACCAACATGTCAGTGCTGCTCCAATCATCTCCCGACCAGACTACTGTAACCCCGCCTCCTATCATCTCCTGGCTCCACCCCATTCTCTCACCTGAAGCCACCAACATGTCAGTGCTGCTCCAATCCCCGCCCACCTCCAATCACTGCTGCTCGTCTCATCCATCTCTCCTCTGGCTTCTCCAGTGAATTCACACATTGGGGCAACCCAAACCTGGATGCCCTGGGGGGCACTCGGCCGCTCTGAGATCTTTTTGACTTCAGGGCTGGGCGTAAGTGTTGATAGGTCCACTTTAAACCAGGTTATATGTTTGTCTGAATAGGTAAGTATTGAGGCCCTCTTTAAGAGCTTTGAGGTTTGGGGAGTGGTCAATGGGGTGGGCCGGGGCAGGAGGTGAGTTGTGAGGAGGGCAGGTCAGATGCATAGCGGAGATAGTATCACTGGATTACAGATCACATGTAGGGAGGGGGCTGGGCCAAGGGAGCTTTGTAAGTTAGGGTTAGAATCGTAGAACTCGTGAGACTGGCAACCGGTGCAGGGAGTAAGAGAGAGGTGCAGCACTAGAGAAGTGACAGGAGAGGGGAACAGCACAGGTGAGTATAGATTGGGGGGCTGTAATCTAGTCAGAAGAGAATTTGGCTCCCACCCCCATGGAAATAATGGGCCTTTATGGAAAATCAATATTGTTAATAATGCTGCATATATACACACAAAATGCTGCACTTAGTGCACCCTGTCCAGCACCACCCCAACAAAAATACACAGGGGAATAAGAGTGTGCCAATCCGGCATCCCAAACCAGCACAACAACATACAAGAACCTGCGGTCCTAGCACACCTCAGAAAGAGGGACTTACACCAAGGAGGCACCATTCTTCCCCTAACAATTATTCAATGACTCCATCTATAGTTAATAACCATCAATTTAATTCATCAAAAATGTTAAAAGACATGATAGACAATACAATGTAATCACAAACATTTAAAAACACACAAACCATCCCCCAGCAGGAGTGACCAAATTAATCCCCATTATCCATGCTATAACTACAATATTCCTCCAATTCATAATATATACAAACTACAGAAAACTGCTAATGTGCAATGACAAAGTGCCACAAGGAAATAGTAAATATACAATTTAAAAAAAGAGCTATAAGTGAGGAAGCTAACTAGAATGAATTCACCTCAGTGCAAAATATGATCCCCTCCTGCTGAGTCAAACAATGTTTTCCACCCACGCGTTCCGTGACGTGATGTCACTTTCTCAAGGTGCCAATGTCCCACCTTTATAGGTCCAAGAAGAGCTCTCTCTTGATGTGGCACCTTGAGAAAGTGACATCACGTCACGGAACGTGTTTATAATGTGTGTTATTTTATCAACAATATATCGCTTTATTTACTATTTGTCTCAGTGTCCTACGCATAAACTGGAAGTCGAAAGAACTTACAGTCTTATGCGTGTATCCATTGTGTTATCATTGGCCAGATATTGATAATATTTGTATATGTGTTTGCCTATTTTAGTCGAGCCGGGCAGGATAAATATATATATAATATTATTAATATTTTAGTCATTAATTTGGGGAGCCCATCAAGGAGTTATTAGTTTAAATTGTTTACATAAATTAAACGAGCCATTCAGGAGTGTCAATTGTTTACATATTTGGCGAGCCAGGCAGGAGGCATCTTGTGTATTTGCAAATAGGCCGGGGTGGGAGCACATCCACATCTGAAGGGAAGCCAGGGATGCAGTCGCTCCTTATTGCTGAGTCGTATACTGATCATAATTGTCATGAATCAAGGAGGTTTTATGCCTTGATCCAGACCGGATTTCGACTGTACTGCAAACAACCTGGCCCTAATAGCCAGACACTTATCTCAAGCTAAGATCTCACCTTATGCAGTTAATATACCCAATCACCTGATAAGGTCCTAGGCCCGACTATACAGCAATAAAGTCACCCTCCGATTTACTGATTGTAAAGTGATCTCACACCCCCAGACCGGCACTAGTAGCGATAGGCAAGCACACAGGGCACAAGACTCAGCACACATACAATGTCCCTCCTGAAGTTTAGCGGGTTAGCACACAGAAGACCACTTTATAAATCTTTAGGATTTATTTCACCCATAAGTGGCAGTGCATGTAAAACAAAGATGTACAATAAAAATAACAGACAGACAATATATGGCAAGATGCTTATAAAATAAATGGGAGAAATAAACAGAAATCCGTTACCTTTTTTTGAAGATAATGTCCTGCTGTGAGGGGTACACGGAAAGTAATGATAACAGCCTACTTATTAGAAGCAATACCCTGGCATGTCATGTTATCTGTGCCCATCTCTTTCATACAATGTCCTGCTGTGAGGGGTACACGGAAAGTAATGATAACAGCCTACTTATTAGAAGCAATACCCTGGCATGTCATGTTATCTGTGCCCATCTCTCTCATACAATGTCCTGCTGTGAGGGGTACACGGAAAGTGATGATAACAGCCTACTTATTAGAAGCAATCCCCTGGCATGTCATGTTATCTGTGCCCATCTCTCATATAATGTCCTGCTGTGAGGGGGCACACGGAAAGTAATGATAACAGCCTACTTAGAAGCAATCCCCTGGCATGTCATGTCATCTGTGACCATCTCTCTCATTTTTAAACTGGTTATTGGGGCGGGCAGCATGCTGGATGTAGCCAATGCGGTCACAGGGGCGTTCCATTGTTAAAGAGTTATGCTTTTATGTCTATTTTCTTTTGAAGAGAGGTGTGCAGCAAATGTCTCATTTACTGCTTTGTAGTATTGTAGTAAGTAGATGTCAATTACCACATAGGGAGGTGTCATCTGACTTAGCCAGAAGACCTAGTTAGCACATGGTTCCAAAGTGGCTTGTTCTTCTGTCCTGTCATATGTAAATGGCTGCCTGTTGGTAACTCCAGAAAAATGTACTAACCTGCCTCTAACTGACAAGGTGTGTTTTGACAACCATAGTTTTGGTCATATTTTTATCTGGCCATATATTTTATATATCCTCACAATAATATATACAGCACATGCTCCATTCATCTATACTAGCCAAACTGACGCTAGGCCGGCTAAGCGCGAGCACTTATTGGCTGGTGACCCGGGCATGCATCATAGGATTACTGGAAGGTGACTTGCTGAAGATGAATAGCACCAGGGGGCAATAAGACTCTAGGGCCAGAGGCCTCCATCTTTGTGGGGCATCTAGGGCATACCTGGGGTATATTTACCCCTCCACTTCCAATCATTGTTCTATATGTGCAGCACAGGATGCTGATTGGAGGAAAGCCTGCACATGCATCATGGGATTCTCGCCCCCGAAAACCCAGGAGTAAAAATCCCAGGTTTTGTTCCTCTGTAAAGTGGACCAAAATCAAAATGGACTTTTGGTCAGCTTTAAGGTGCCCTTGGGGGGCATCCCAATTAGAGATGTGTCACAACCTGGACCCCCCACAGGCTAAACTGCATAGCCACCTACTTCCGGGATCCCACGATGATCACATGGGGCACCGAGCTGAGTGGTCGCTCCCTCCACTGCGTGCCCCCCCATGCGATAGAGCAGCAAGGCCGCAGTATGTGACGCCACCATTGCCTCAACAATTCTCTCAAATACTCAGAAGTTTCTATTAGAACTGATAAGATGTCGCAGAGAAAGTGGGAGAAAGATTAGAAAGGGACGAGTGCTATGCGATGCTGAGAAGCCTGAAGTGTTCTAATCCTTTTCCGTGAAGCTGATTAGAGGGTGACCCGGCGTCCTGGGGCCATGAAGCAGTTTCACATGATTAGAGGGTGACCCGGCGTCTCGGGGTCACTGATCTCTCTCGCCCTCGTTTCCACACTTCATATCTCAAAGTCATTAATGTCATCTGCTCGGAACAATTAATGCCAATCGAGAATAATTACGTTGGGGATTCGGGGACTCGCCATTATTATTATTCCACTTCCATCCGCTCACTCCAAAGTCTTTTGTTCAATCTTCAGACTGAAGAGATCTCAGTGAAAAAATTTCACTCAGCATTGTAGCGGGCGCGCAGCAAATCATCATCATCAGCATGAAGACGATTCCATTCAGCTCGGAGGGCGATACTTGTCCCATGTCAGGGTCTCACCAGGCGTCCGGGGGGCAGTTGGAGGGTTAGGTGTCTGGGGAGCAGTTGGAGGGTTAGGTGTCTGGGGAGCAGTTGGAGGGTTAGGTGTCTGGGGAGCAGTTGGAAGGTTAGGTGTCTGGGGAGCAGTTGGGAAGTTAGGTGTCTGGGGAGCAGTTGGAGGGTTAGGTGTCTGGGGAGCAGTTGGGAAGTTAGGTGTCTGGGGAGCAGTTGGAGGGTTAGGTGTCTGGGGAGCAGTTGGAGGGTTAGGTGTCTTGGGAGCAGTTGGAGAGTTAGGTGTCTGGGGAGCAGTTGGAGGGTTAGGTGTCTGGGGAGCAGTTGGAGGGTTAGGTGTCTGGGGAGCAGTTGGAGGGTTAGGTGTCCGGGGAGCAGTTGGGGGGTTAGGTGCCCGGGGAGCAGTTGGAGGGTTAGGTGCCCGGGGAGCAGTTGAAGGGTTAGGTGCCCGGGGAGCAGTTGGAGGGTTAGGTGCCCGGGGAGCAGTTGGGGGGTTAGGTGTCTGGGGAGCAGTTGGGGGGTTAGGTGTCTGGGGAGCAGTTGGAGGGTTAGGTGTCTGGGGAGCAGTTGGAGGGTTAGGTGTCTGGGGAGCAGTTGGAGGGTTAGGTGTCCGGGGAGCAGTTGGGGGGTTAGGTGTCTGGGGAGCAGTTGGAGGGTTAGGTGTCTGGGGAGCAGTTGGAGGGTTAGGTGTCCGGGGAGCAGTTGGGGGGTTAGGTGTCTGGGGAGCAGTTGGAGGGTTAGGTGTCTGGGGAGCAGTTGGAGGGTTAGGTGTCTGGGGAGCAGTTGGGGGGTTAGGTGTCTGGGGAGCAGTTGAAGGGTTAGGTGTCTGGGGAGCAGTTGGAGGGTTAGGTGCCTGGGGAGCAGTTGGAGGGTTACGTGTCCGGGGAGCAGTTGGAGGGTTAGGTGTCTGGGGAGCAGTTGGAGGGTTAGGTGTTTGGGGAGCAGTTGGAGGGTTAGGTGTCTGGGGAGCAGTTGGAGGGTTAGGTGTCTGGGGAGCAGTTGGAGGGTTAGGTGTCTGGGGAGCAGTTGGAGAGTTAGGTGTCTGGGGAGCAGTTGGAGGGTTAGGTGTCTGGGGAGCAGTTGGAGGGTTAGGTGCCCGGGGAGCAGTTGAAGGGTTAGGAGTCTTGGGTCACATGATCGCTTCCTTACCTCTAGTCTGACTCCCCCTACATGAGCCTATCTCCTGGTTTTACCTTTGCTAACACTGGGCACCGACGTCTTGTCTCCGCCCCCTTTAGGTTGTAAGCTCACAAGGTCAGGACTTACTCTCTTATGTCTGTGTAATGTATACATCTCACCTGATACCTGTCCCATGAGGCTCTCCTCCATTACCTGCAGTGCTCACCTGATACCTGTCCCATGAGCCTCTCCTCCATTACATGTAGTGCTCACCTGATGCCTGTCCCATAAGCCTCTCCTCCTCTTGATGCCTGTCCCATGAGCCTCTTCTCTATTGCCTGCAGTGCTCACCTGATACCTGTCCCACGAGTCTCTCCTCCATTACCTGCAGAGCTCACCTGATACCTGTCCCATAAGCCTCTCCTCCATTACCTGCAGTGCTCACCTGATACCTGTGCCATGAGCCTCTCCTCCACCTTATACCTGTCCCATGAGCCTCTCCTCCATTACCTGCAGTGCTCACCTGATGCTTGTCCCATGAGCCTCTCCTCCATTACCTGCAGTGCTCACCTGATGCTTGTCCCATGAGCCTCTCCTCCATTACCTGCAGTGCTCACCTGATACCTGTGCCATGAGCCTCTCCTCCATTACCTGCAGTGCTCACCTGATGCTTGTCCCATGAGCCTCTCCTCCATTACCTGCAGTGCTCACCTGATGCTTGTCCCATGAGCCTCTCCTCCATTACCTGCAGTGCTCACTTGATGCTTGTCCCATGAGCCTCTCCTCCATTACCTGCAGTGCTCACCTGATACCTGTGCCATGAGCCTCTCCTCCACCTTATACCTGTCCCATGAGCCTCTCCTCCATCACCTGCAGTGCTCACCTGATGCTTGTCCCATGAGCCTCTCCTCCATTACCTGCAGTGCTCACCTGATGCTTGTCCCATGAGCCTCTCCTCCATTACCTGCAGTGCTCACTTGATGCTTGTCCCATGAGCCTCTCCTCCATTACCTGCAGTGCTCACCTGATACCTGTGCCATGAGCCTCTCCTCCACCTTATGCCTGTCCCATGAGCCTCTCCTCCATTACCTGCAGTGCTCACCTGATGCTTGTCCCATGAGCCTCTCCTCCATTACCTGCAGTGCTCACCTGATGCTTGTCCCATGAGCCTCTCCTCCATTACCTGCAGTGCTCACTTGATGCTTGTCCCATGAGCCTCTCCTCCATTACCTGCAGTGCTCACCTGATACCTGTGCCATGAGCCTCTCCTCCACCTTATACCTGTCCCATGAGCCTCTCCTCCATCACCTGCAGTGCTCACCTGATGCTTGTCCCATGAGCCTCTCCTCCATTACCTGCAGTGCTCACCTGATGCTTGTCCCATGAGCCTCTCCTCCATTACCTGCAGTGCTCACTTGATGCTTGTCCCATGAGCCTCTCCTCCATTACCTGCAGTGCTCACTTGATGCTTGTCCCATGAGCCTCTCCTCCATTACCTGCAGTGCTCACCTGATACCTGTGCCATGAGCCTCTCCTCCACCTGATGCATGTCCCATGAGCCTCTCCTCCATTACCTGCAGTGCTCACCTGATACCTGTGCCATGAGCCTCTCCTCCATTACCTGCAGTGCTCACCTGATGCCTGCCCCATGAGCCTCTCCTCCATTACCTGCAGTGCTTACCTGATACTTGTCCCATGAGCCTCTCCTCCATTACCTGCAGTGCTCACCTGATGCTTGTCCCATGAGCCTCTCCACCATTACCTGCAGTGCTCACTTGATGCTTGTCCCATGAGCCTCTCCTCCATTACCTGCAGTGCTCACCTGATACCTGTGCCATGAGCCTCTCCTCCACCTGATGCATGTCCCATGAGCCTCTCCTCCATTACCTGCAGTGCTCACCTGATACCTGTGCCATGAGCCTCTCCTCCACCTGATGCATGTCCCATAAGCCTCTCCTCCATTACCTGCAGTGCTCACCTGATGCCTGTCCCATGAGAGGAGGAGGAAGGGAGGAGGAAGAGAGGAGGAGGAGGAAGAGAGGAGGAGGAGAGGAGGAGGAAGAGACGAGAATGAGGAAGGGATGAGGAGGAGAGGAGAGGAGGAGGAGGAAGAGAGAAGGGGAGGAGGAATAGAGGAAGAGGTGGAGGAATAGAAGAGGAGGCGGAGGAAGAGAGGGAGAGGAGGAATAGAGGAGGAGGAGGAAGAATAGAGGAGGAGGAAGAGAGAGGGAGGAGAGGAGGAAGAGAGGAGGAGGAGGAATAGAGGAGGAGAAGAGAAGAAAGAGATGGGGAGGAAGAGAGGAGGAGGAAGAGAGGAGGAGGAGGAATAGAGGAGGAAGAAGAGAGGGAGAGAAGAGGAGGAAGAGAGGAGGAGGAGGAAGAGAGGAGGAGGAGAGAAGAAAGAAATGGGGAGGAAGAGAGGAGGAGGAAGCGAGGAGGAGGAGGAATAGAGGAGGAAGAAGAGAGGGAGAGGAGGAGGAGAGAAGAAAGAGATGGGGAGGAAGAGAGGAGGAGGAATAGAGGAGGAAGAAGAGAGGGAGATGAGAGGAGGAAGAGAGAGGGAGGAGGAATAGAGGAGAAGGAGGAAGAGAGGAGGAGGAAGAATAGAGGAGGAGGAAGAGAGAGGGAGGAGAGGAGGAAGAGAGGAGGAGGAGGAATAGAGGAGGAGGAGAGAAGAAAGAGATGGGGAGGAAGAGAGGAGGAGGAATAGAGGAGGAAGAAGAGAGGGAGAGGAGAGGAGGAGGAAGAATAAAGGAGGAGGTAGAGAGGAGAGAGGAGGAGAAGCAGGAAGAGAGGAGGAGAAGCAGGAAGAGAGGAGGAAGAGAGTATGTGGAAGAGAGGAGAGGAGGAGAAAGAGAGGGGGAGGAGGAATAGAGGAGGAGCATGAGAGGGGGAGGAGGAATAGAGGAGGAGGATGAGAGGGGGAGGAGAAAGAGAGGAGGAGGTGGAATAGAGGGGGTGGAAGAGAGGAGAGGAGGAGAAAGAGAGGAGGAATAGAGGAGAAGGGAGGAAAGGGGAGGAGAGAGGAGGAAGCGGGGCGCAAGGCACCCGGATCTAAGCAAAGTCAGTGCCCCAATATTTGGAGCCCCGATGTGCCAGCCTGGCACCGCACTCTGCTCTCTGTTTCCCAACCTGTGTCTCTACTTACCTGTTCTCAGCCTGTGGCCCTGCTCACCTGTTCACAGCCTGTGACCCTGCTCCCGAAGGGCTCATGAGGGCTTTGCGGGCTGGTAGCCTTTATGGTCACATGACCTCCGTGCCCTGGTCTAACAGCCCCCAAAGCTGGTGCCAGGGCTGGCTTTACTTGAATAGGGAGGAGCACAACATTCTTTTAAGGGTTAAACATTAACAATGTGAAAAAAAAGAGTGGGGTCCCCCCATCCCCACCCCAACCCCTCCCCCTCACCTCTCTCCCTCCCCCACCCCCGGGGGGAAGGACCTGATATTGTTTGTTAGGTATTAGTTAGGGTGGGGTCTCGCTCCCATTGGCCTTTTATGCTCACTCACCTGTATAAATAGCCCCTCCCTGTTGCTGGGAGTGAGGAGCCCAGCCATGGAAGAGGGAGGTATGACTACCTTGTGTACCCAGACCTTCATGGGTCAATATTTTGACCACAGTGATGGACACTGAGGAGAGCGGCGCAGGACAGAGACCAGGTGACCGCAGGAGAGTAGGTTTGTTTTTTCTTTTCTATTTAAAGCGGAACAAAACCTGGGGATTTGACTTTTATTCCGTGCCCCCTGATGATTGGGATGCCCTGCTGTGTGAAAGTAACACTCACCTATCCAGTAACACTCACCTATCCCTGGTCCAATGGTGCATGTGCAAGCTCTCGTCCAATCAGAGCTCCGATTGCTGTCAATGGGGAGCACCCAGTCTCTAAATGGTTGGGGTGGGAGCGCGTGCGGGCCCCCGGGGATGCAGCAGCACACTCCCCTTTGTAAACAATCAGAGCCGCTTGCTGAATGATGTAGCCACCGGCCCGTGACCGGCCCTGGAATATTTGGGATTCCAGGATGGCTGTTTCTGGGTCTGGGAAAGTTCCATTTGGCGCGAATCACAAGAAAATTCAGATTCATGCTGTAAAGGAAAAATCCAGTCCGGAGTTCCCCTTTATTTCCCCCTGTAGCATTAAGGCTTTCCCGCCATAAACACGCCCCTGCACAGGACCTAATCTCTGCTGGTAGGAGAATTAGCATCATCCCGGGCTCAGATTACAGACTCCCTACTGATTCTCTCACACTTCTGGACTGGGAAGGCCCTGATGGGTCTGAAGCAGAGGTGACCCCTGGAGAGCTCCCTCTCATGAGACACCAGAGCCTCAGACATCCGGCACAAATCAGACCACAGCTGGGCCACTGTGTGCCACTGTGTGTCCCAGCACCAAGCCAGGTACAGAACCAGAACGGCCCACAAAACCGCACATATGCATATGATTCTCAGGGCCATGCGACCAGGGGAAGCTAGAGAAATGGAGATCTCGGGTTCTGACCCATCTAGAGACTCTTTGGGCTCATCGGATGCCTGGCATCCAGCCCAATCGTTTGGTGCCATATCCAGAGCCATATGACCCCCCCTGCCCAAAGTTATAACCCCTAAAGGGTTTTAGGTTCTAAGCAGGTTCCACAACGGGGGGAGGGAACAGTCCTCCCCACAGAAGGGAGGGGATTAAAGGATCCTGAGGCATAAAGGGGGTAACCCTGGGCCAGCGATTATCACTTTTTGGGAGGTCACGGTGCATGTGTGCTGGAGGTGCCCGAACCATCTCTCAGCTCTCTACTCACCTCCATGTGGGATCATCATCACTACTGTACATCTGCATTGTAAGGTAGCCAAATGTTTGTTATCACTGCCTAGTGTGCGCTCATTGCATTAAATCCTATATTTAACTTTAACCAAGAACCAAGTGTCCGGGGCATTGCTGGGCCTTGTAGACCCACTAGGAGGGCAAACGGACGGTGCTTTGGGAAAGTGGGCATAGCTGATCGATTGTTAGTTGGATCACGTGACCCGCTGTTCCCTGACCAATCAAATCCTCCTTGAGATTCGCAGCAAACTAATGAACCAGTTTCTCATCATTGTTCATGAGGCTCCTGGAAACATTGTAGAAACTGTTTATATGAGATACATAGTCCCATAGCTGCACTGACAGGCTCAGCTCTCCTCTCCTCCTTAACCACCAATGATTGAATGTATTATATAAAACAACATGACAGTGTGCAGTGATGCCCTGGTCCAGCTGAGGCTCCACCCCTCTAGATGGCTGTGCCTGGGGTGGCAGCCTTGCCCGGCCTCATTGCAGATGCAGCCCCGGGCAGGCAGTGGAGTTGGATGTGGCCAGTTGGCGCTCCGGTTTAGGTGGCCGGGATCTGTGGCCTCTGCAGACTTTGCTATCAGTGCGTGTGGTGATGCACTGGTCCTGCTGAGGCTCCACCCCTCTAGATGGCTGTGCCTGGGGCCTCGTTGCATGTGCAGCCCCGGGCAGGCAGTGGAGTTGGGTGCGGCCGGTTGGCGCTCCGGTTTAGGTGGCCAGGATCTGTGGCCGCCGCAGACTTTGCTATCAGTACGTGTGGTGATGCGCTCGGTAAATTCCAGAGAGAAGTTGTGATAAGTTTATCGCGGTGCCGGGAAATAACAAATGAGCTTCCAACGAGGGGAATTAATTCTGTGAGTGCGAGCGACTGTCCGGCCGCAACGCATCTCTCCATTATGAGCTCATTTGAGTCGCTTATCAGATGGCGAAGCTTCACGCCGTGCGGCTCAGTCGTTCTCCCATCCGTCTTCATGTCAGGCGCAGCCGAGCTGTTTCTTTATTTTTTTTTTAGGGGGAAATTTATCGACGTTTTCCGAGTGCCTGGAAGCGGATGCAGCACTTATCTCCCCTCTTCCAAATGTAATTTCTGATGACTGTGACAAAATGGCGCAGCGCAAGAAGAGCGCCGTGCAGAGGAGCAACGCACATACAAATGAGCGCGCCTCCATGTGCTGGAATCTTCACTCCTCACACAGTTATATTGTGTCTGTGACGTCATCACCTGTATAACACCTGTATAACATCTGTCTAATATCTGTATAATAGGGTTGATTCAGAGCCGCTTTCACATCACTTTCTTATGTGAGTTTTGGCTGCTTTGTCGTGTTTTCCGTTACTGTTTTCATGCGTATATGCATTTACGTTAACGCGTATATGCGCTTTCGATGATCGTATGTTTATCGTCAAATTTTTGTTATGTCAGGAAATGTACGTTTTTGATATGGGCTTGCGCATATTTCAGAGCCTTGATTGCCGATGTCCACCCGCCCCATATAACGGGTTTATTTCCGCTCAACTTACGGGCTCATTTTACTGGTGAAAGTGTGCCGTCGTGTTGTGAGTTGCAGTGTTATGGAGGCAGACTACATGGAGGAATATGAGCGTTTGCAGCTACGCGTCTGTCTTTCGGATTTCAGGTTGCTGAAGAGCATCTATACAGCTATTTTGTTTGTCTTGACATCCTTCCTTATTTTAATTTTTTTTTTTTTGTTTGTTTTTTGCCACATTTATAGTAATGTTGCCTTGCATTGCGTATTTTAATGTAGACCTAAATCTATCTAAAGATTGCCACTTTTTAATTTTTTTATAATATTGTTTTATAACAAAAAAATCTTAAAACAAAACCTTTAAATAACTAATATTAAAAATTAGACAATAAAAAAAATAAACAAAATATAAAAATTAAAAACATTTTTTAAAACATTTACAATGTTTATTATGTCTACCATTTATTAATTAGTTTCCAAATACACTTATGCACATAAATCCCATAAAAGCCACAAGGAATTCCAAAATATATATAGACTAAAGAAAATAAAGGTAAGCATGAAAAGAGTGGGACAGAGGAACAAATACAGTGACAAGGGAGTTCAGGTAAGCATTAATGCCGGGAGATCTTAAAAACAGGAACCGCGAGTGAGTTCAGGTAAGCATGGAAGCAGAACTGAGTGATATATTAGTTGAGACGGGGGGGGGGGGGGGACATGAAGGAGATGAATAGCTGCGTGCATGCGTACATGCATGCAAACATAGCAGCTTTCCAAGAAAATTCAGTTTGGACGTATATTTTGAGAAAGATGCACGCTGAATCTAACGGGACACAGAAAATCTTCTTGAAAAACGGTAGTAAACGAGGTTTACGGGGTAACCCTCGCCCTGTCGAGGACGCAACGAGAGACAGAAAATAGCATTCTCGTTGGCCTATGCAGCTACGAACAGTAAACGGAAGGCTTCCGATGGAGGCTCTGAATCATGTGTATGCATCTAGGCATACGGAAAAAAAGTGTAAAATACACAGAACGAGCCAAAATGACGGTTTTGAGGAGGCTCTGAATCAGACCTATTATCTGTATGTATAACACCTGTATAATATCTGTATATCATCTGTATAACATCTGTATACAATCTGTATAATATCTGTATAACATCTGTATTCTATAAGGAAAATTATCATTCACTTGCCGAACAATCGGACCTGCGTCTTCCCATCTCTGCAGAGCTGAGCTCCTGCACTTCAGGCAACATCGACTCAAATGTCAGTGAGGTCTGTTGCATAACTGGGCGGTGACCTGCGATTGGACGGCTGCATCACATGGTATTTGGCCCCACCCAGAGGATTAAAGAAGAGCTCCACTGTCATTAAAGTAATTCATCATTTGGAGTGTCAGCAAGAAAAGTCACATTTGGGGTCAGAGTCACGGTTGGGGGCTGAGGCCAGGGCTAAAGTCAGAGTCGGGGTCAGAGTCAAAGTTGGGGTCAGAGTCACGGTTGGGGGCTGAGGCCAGGGCTAGAGTCATGGTCGGGGTCAGAGTCATGGTTGGGGTCAGAGTCACAGTCGGGGTCAGAGTCACGGTCGGGGTCAGAGTCACGGTCAGAGTCACATTTGGGGTCAGAGTCACAGTTTGGGTCAGAGTCACGGTCGGGGTCAGAGCCACGGTTGGGGTCAGAGTCACGGTTGGGGGTTGAGGCCAGGGCTAGAGTCATGGTCGGGGTCAGAGTCACATTTGGGGTCAGAGTCACGGTCGGGGTCAGAGTCACATTTGGGGTCAGAGTCATGGTTTGGGTCAGAGTCACGGTCGGGGTCAGAGTCACGGTCGGGGTCAGAGTCACATTTGGGGTCAGAGTCACGGTTTGGGTCAGAGTCACGGTCGGGGTCAGAGTCACGGTTGGGGGTTGAGGCCAGGGCTAGAGTCATGGTCGGGGTCAGAGTCACAGTCGGGGTCAGAGTCACGGTCGGGGTCAGAGTCACGGTCGGGGTCACAACAATAGAAACACTTTGAATAGGCAAATGAATCATTTATTGCTGCAGATCTACATGTTACTCCTCAAAGAGGGACAATATGTAAATGAAGCCACGCCCCCTCGTCTAGGTATGGGTGAAGCCACGCCCCCTCACTAGAGGGATGGATAAGAGATACATTGTAACAGTCACAACAATAGAAACACTTTGAATAGGCAAATAAATCATTTATTGCTGCAGATCTTACACCGCAAAGAGGGACAAATGAGAACAACGAGGGACAGGGGGACATGGACTCACATGAGGGACACTCGGGAGGTAAGTATCTGTGCAGCGGAGCAGTAAGTGAGGTGAAGGTGGAGGAAGGGCAGAAGATGGAGCTTTTCTCTCCGTAATGGGATGACGTCCAGTGATAAGTGAGGAGTCGGCTCTTATCTCTTTTCTCCGTCGCTTGGATTAAATTTCCTGCGTTTTGCACATTTCCAGACTTTCATTCTCTCTCGTCTCATTGACGTTACAAGGTCAGGCGTGGAGCCACTTAGAATTCCGGCTTCCGGAACCTTCCAACAGCGGCCACGGCCCCCCAGGAGCTTCCTGACATTACAACTCTGTGTAATGCTTCTATATGAACATTTGCTGCGTTTCACATCCCTGCAAGTGTCTCAGTGTCGCCCCTGTCCCTCGTTGTTCCCATTTGTCCCTCTTTGATGTGTAACATGCAGATCTGCAGCAATAAATGATTCATTTCCCTATTCAAAGTGTATCTATTGTTGTGACTGTTACAATGTATCTCATATCCATCCCTCAATGAGGGGGCGTGGCTTCATCCATCCCTCAATGAGGGTGTGTGTCTTCATTCATCTTGCAATAAGGGGGCGTGGCTTCATCTATCCCTTAATGAGAGAGCGTGGCTTCATCTATCCCTCAATGAGAGGGTGTGGCTTCATCTATCCCTCAATGAGAGAGTGTGGCTTCATCTATCCCTCAATGAGAGAGTGAGGCTTCATCTATCCCTCAATGAGAGAGCGTGGCTTCATCTATCCCTCAATGAGAGAGCGTGGCTTCATCTATCCCTCAATGAGAGGGTGTGGTTTCATCTATCCTTTAATGAGAGAATGTGGCTTCATCTATCCCTCAATGAGAGAGTGTGGCTTCATCTATCCATCAGTGAGATAGTGTGGCTTCATCCATCCCTCAATGAGAGAGCGTGGCTTCATCCATCCCTCAATGAGAGAGTGTGGCTTCATCCATCCCTCAATGATGGGGCGTGGCTTCATCTATCCCTCAATGAGAGAGTGTGGCTTCATCTATCCCTCAATGGGTTAGTGTGACTTCATCCATCTCTCAATGAGGGGGTGTGGCTTCATCTATCCATCAATGAGAGAGTGTGGCTTCATCTATCCCTCAATGAGAGGGTGTGGTTTCATCTATCCCTTAATGAGAGAATGTGGCTTCATCCATCCCTCAATGAGAGAGTGTGGCTTCATCTATCCCTCAGTGAGATAGTGTGGCTTCAGCCATCCCTCAATGAGAGAGCGTGGCTTCATCCATCCCTCAATGAGAGAGCGTGGCTTCATCTATCCCTCAATGAGAGAGTGTGGCTTCATCTATCCCTCAATGAGATAGTGTGGCTTCATCCATCCCTCAATGATGGGGCGTGGCTTCATCTATCCCTCAATGAGAGGGTGTGGCTTCATATATCCCTCAATGAGAGAGTGTGGCTTCATCTATCTCTCAATGAGAGGGTGTGGCTTCATCTATCTCTCAATGAGAGGGTGTGGCTTCATCTATCCCTCAATGATAGAGTGTGGCTTCATCTATCCCTCAATGAGAGGGTGTGGCTTCATCTATCTCTCAATGAGAGAATGTGGCTTCATCCATCCCTCAATGACATAGTGTGGCTTCATCCATCCCTCAATGAGAGAGCGTGGCTTCATCTATCCCTCAATGAGAGAGCGTGGCTTCATCTATCCCTCAATGAGAGAGTGTGGCTTCATCTATCCCTCAATGAGAGAGTGTGGCTTCATCTATCCCTCAATGAGAGAGTGTGGCTTCATCTATCCCTCAATGAGAGATTGTGGCTTCATCTATCCCTCAAAGAGGGGGTGTGGCTTCATCTATCCCTCAATGAGAGCATGTGGCTTCATCTATCCCTCAATGAGAGGGTGTGGCTTCATCTATCCCTCAATGAGAGAGCGTGGCTTCATCTATCCCTCAATGAGAGAGTGTGGCTTCATCTATCCCTCAATGAGAGAGTGTGGCTTCATATATCCCTCAATGAGAGAGCGTGGCTTCATCCATCCCTCAATGAGAGAGTGTGGCTTCATCCATCCCTCAATGAGAGAGTGTGGCTTCATCTATCCCTCAATGAGAGAGCGTGGCTTCATCCATCCCTCAATGAGAGAGTGTGGCTTCATCTATCCCTCAATGAGAGAGTGTGGCTTCATCTATCCCTCAATGAGAGAGTGTGGCTTCATCTATCCCTCAATGATAGAGTGTGGCTTCATCTATCCCTCAATGAGAGGGTGTGGCTTCATCTATCTCTCAATGAGAGAATGTGGCTTCATCCATCCCTCAATGACATAGTGTGGCTTCATCCATCCCTCAATGAGAGAGCGTGGCTTCATCTATCCCTCAATGAGAGAGCGTGGCTTCATCTATCCCTCAATGAGAGAGTGTGGCTTCATCTATCCCTCAATGAGAGAGTGTGGCTTCATCTATCCCTCAATGAGAGATTGTGGCTTCATCTATCCCTCAAAGAGGGGGTGTGGCTTCATCTATCCCTCAATGAGAGCATGTGGCTTCATCTATCCCTCAATGAGAGGGTGTGGCTTCATCTATCCCTCAATGAGAGAGCGTGGCTTCATCTATCCCTCAATGAGAGAGTGTGGCTTCATCTATCCCTCAATGAGAGAGTGTGGCTTCATATATCCCTCAATGAGAGAGCGTGGCTTCATCCATCCCTCAATGAGAGAGTGTGGCTTCATCCATCCCTCAATGAGAGAGTGTGGCTTCATCTATCCCTCAATGAGAGAGCGTGGCTTCATCCATCCCTCAATGAGAGAGTGTGGCTTCATCTATCCCTCAATGAGAGAGTGTGGCTTCATCTATCCCTCAATGAGAGAGTGTGGCTTCATCTATCCCTCAATGAGAGAGTGTGGCTTCATCTATCCCTCAATGAGAGAGTGTGGCTTCATCCATCCCTCAATGAGAGAGCGTGGCTTCATCCATCTCTCAATGAGAGAGCGTGGCTTCATCTATCCCTCAATGAGAGAGCGTGGCTTCATCCATCCCTCAATGAAAGAGTGTGGCTTCATCCATCCCTCAATGAGAGAGTGTGGTTTCATCTATCCCTCAATGAGAGAGTGTGGCTTCATCTATCCCTCAATGAGAGAGCGTGGCTTCATCTATCCCTCAATGAGAGAGCGTGGCTTCATCTATCCCTAAATGAGAGAGTGTGGCTTCATCTATCCCTCAATGAGAGAGTGTGGCTTCATCTATCCCTCAATGAGAGAGTGTGGCTTCATCTATCCCTCAATGAGAGCGTGTGGCATCATCTATCCCTCAATGAGAGAGTATGGCTTCATCTATCCCTCAAAGAGGGGGTGTGGCTTCATCTATCCCTCAATAAGAGAGTGTGGCTTCATCTATCCCTCAATGAGAGGGTGTGGCTTCATCTATCCCTCAATGAGAGAGCGTGGCTTCATCTATCCCTCAATGAGGGGGCGTGGCTTCATCATCCCTCAATGAGAGAGCGTGGCTTCATCTATCCCTCAATGAGAGAGCGTTGCTTCATCTATCCCTCAATGAGAGAGTGCGGCTTCATCTATCCCTCAATGAGGGGGCGTGGCTTCATCTATCCCTCAATGAGAGAGTGTGGCTTCATCTATCCCTCAATGAGAGAGTGTGGCTTCATCTATCCCTCAATGAGATAGTGTGGCTTCATCCATCCCTCAATGAGAGAGTGTGGCTTCATCTATCTCTCAATGAGAGAGTGTGGCTTCATCCATCCCTCAATGAGAGAGTGTGGCTTCATCTATCCCTCAATGAGAGTGTGGCTTCATTTATCCCTCAATGAGAGAGTGTGGCTTCATCTATCCCTCAATGAGAGTGTGGCTTCATCTATCCCTCAATGAGAGAGTGTGGCTTCATCTATCCCTCAATGAGAGAGTGTGGCTTCATCCATCCCTCAATGAGAGTGTGGCTTCATCTATCCCTCAATGAGATAGTGTGGCTTCATCCATCCCTCAATGAGAGTGTGGCTTCATCTATCCCTCAATGAGAGTGTGGCTTCATCTATCCCTCAATGAGAGAGTGTGGCTTCATCTATCCCTCAATGAGAGAGTGTGGCTTCATCTATCCCTCAATGAGAGAGCGTGGCTTCATCCATCCCTCAATGAGAGAGCGTGGCTTCATCCCTCCCTCAATGAGAGCGTGGCTTCATCTATCCCTCAATGAGGGGGCGTGGCTTCATCTATCCCTCAATGAGAGCGTGTGGCTTTATCTATCCCTCAATGAGAGAGTGTGGCTTCATCTATCCCTCAATAAGAGGGTGTGGCTTCATCAATCCCTCAATGAGAGAGCGTGGCTTCATCCATCCCTCAATGAGAGAGTGTGGCTTCATCTATCCCTCAATGAGAGGGTGTGGCTTCATCTATCCCTCAATGAGAGGGTGTGGCTTCATCTATCCCTCAATGAGAGAGCGTGGCTTCATCTCTCCCTCAATGAGAGAGCGTGGCTTCATCTATCCCTCAATGAGAGGGTGTGGTTTCATCTATCCCTCAATGAGAGGGTGTGGCTTCATCTATCCCTCAATGAGAGAGCGTGGCTTCATCTCTCCCTCAATGAGAGAGTGTGGCTTCATCTATCCCTCAATGAGAGAGCGTGGCTTCATCTCTCCCTCAATGAGAGAGCGTGGCTTCATCTATCCCTCAATGAGAGGGTGTGGTTTCATCTATCCCTCAATGAGAGGGTGTGGCTTCATCTATCCCTCAATGAGAGAGTGTGGCTTCATCTCTCCCTCAATGAGAGAGTGTGGCTTCATCTATCCCTCAATGAGAGAGCGTGGCTTCATCCATCCCTCAATGAGAGAGTGTGGCTTCATCTATCCCTCAATGAGAGAGTGTGGCTTCATCTATCCCTCAATGAGAGAGCGTGGCTTCATCTATCCCTCAATGAGAGAGCGTGGCTTCATCTATCCCTCAATGAGAGAGAGTGGCTTCATTTATCCCTCAATGAGGGGGCATGGCTTAATCCATCCCTCAAGGAGGGGGTGTGGCCTAATTTAACAAATGTCCCTCTTTCCCACCCTGAAAAGTTGGTAGGTATGCTTCTGCAGTCACCCCAAGTAATGATTGGATATCCTCTATCCTCTATCTATTGCTGCATATCAGAGCGAATCCCCGAGGCCGCACTTACCTACCGCAGCAATGTTCTGGTGCCAGGCCCAGGATAAGGTGAGTCTTATGGCCACCCTCCTGCATTGTCCTTTTTTTAGGCCTAGCGAGTTCTAATGATAACAATGTATCGTCTCCACGATCTCGGCAGTAATCTGCAGCCAGTCTCCCACTATGAATTCCATAGACATCTCCATGTGTGATGGTGGAAGTAGGAAGGATTAGAACCCTCTCAGTAGAGTTGTCCGTGTTAGGGAGATTGGCCACGTTTCCTTGATTATGCGATTGGTTGTTGGACACATGGTCTGTTGTAGCCAATCACAGAAGAACAAACCTTATACGACACATGCTCATGTCTCCCTGCTCATTAGCTCTAAGGCCCCAAAGCTTTAAGGTAGGACTCCGCTGACCAGAAATGTCATAGATCATATTGAATTGAATTAAAACCAGATTGGTCAAACTTTAAGCCTATATTTCCTTATCAGCCCTGAGACAGATGTCAGTTATTAACAGGTTCTGGTCAGAACCAGCAGTAACCAGCTTATCCAGGTGCCCAAGTCCTACTTAGCATGTGGATCACCCCCATAAGACACATGGCTGGGAGTGGTCCTGGGAGGTTAAGGTTAGGGTCCTGGGAGGTTAGGGTTAGGGTCCTGGGAGGTTAGGGTTAGGTCCTGGGAGATTAGGGTTAGGGTCCTGGGAGGTTAGGGTCCTGGGAGTTTAGGGTTAGGGTCCTGGGAGGTTAGGGTCCTGGGAGGTTAGGGTTAGGGTCCTGGGAGGTTAGGGTTAGGGTCCTGGGAGGTTAGGGTTAGGGTCCTGGGAGGTCCTGGATACAGTAAGTAGTATAAAATTGTCAGATTGTGATCCATGTGACGGGACAGATTGTATTAATGTTAGTGAGGACGTTATGGAATCCAGCAGCAGCTCAGAGGAGACGGAGGGTCTGTGGCAGCCCTGAGGTAAGTCCCTGATATAAGGGAGTAAGACCAGCAAAGTCTGAAGGTCTCATGCGGAGTTAAAGTGCTGAGGGATGTGATAACTGTGGAGACCACCTGGAGGATCTGCTAAAGAGTAAGTGCACCTCACCTACCTCACATACCCCCCCCCCCCACCGCTCCTCACACCTACACCACTCACCCGGCCTGGGCACCTGACACATGGAACCAGAATGCTTGTTAGAATCAGAGACACAACCTAAAAGCACAAGTAAACTCCCAGAACAATCCCTACCCTTCGGATTTATCGGACTGGGCCAGGCTTCCTGTTAGGACCCCAAAATGCCAGAAATCATCATGTGATTGCAGCTCTCTATTATATAACAATATAAAAGGCCAAGACAGATAATAGAGAGAAAATCTGTTTCATGTAAAACCCTTTCAAAAGACCAGGGTGCGCCCCCTCCATGTGGAGAATCTGCTGATCCTTCTTTACCATCAGAACAATAGTCAGGAGCTTGTTATAGCTTCAAGAAAGGATGAGATGAAATAACATTATCTGCTCCTGCAAATTGGATGAACCTGATGGACAGACAAGTCCAGTGTAAGCTCCCTCTGCTCCTGTGGGCGTAGCGTCCCACTTTTCAGGGTGGGAAAGAGGGACTATATGGAAATGAAGCTATACCTCCCTATTGAGGGATAGATGAAGCCACACCCCTCATTGAGGGATGGATGAAGCCACACCCACTCATTGAGGGATCGATGAAGCCATGCCCCCTCATTGAGGGATGGATGAAGCCACCCCCACTCACTGAGGGATTGATGAAGCCACGCCCCCTCATTGAGGAATGGATGAAGCTTTCCCACCCTGAAAAGTTGGGAGGTATGATCTCCATGCGTGTCGGTGGAAGAAATTAGGAAGGATTAGAACCCTCTCAGTTGAGTTGGCCCTGAGAGAGATTCAGTTATTATCAAGTTCGGGTAAGAACCGGCAGTAACCAGCTTATCCAGGTGCCCAAGTCATGCTTTTGGGGCCCAAAGATTTAGGACCCAAACTTTGGGCCCCAAAAATGATAGGGGGGTCCCTCCTTCCCTTCTCCCACACCTCACCTGCCCACTACTGGAATTTATTTTAAATTACTAGCAGGTGAGAAGCCCGAGGAGAGAAGGCGGGTGGCTGAGGAGTGAGGGAAGATGGAGCGGGGTCCCCCAATGCAGAGCAGCAGGAAGCAACTGTACAACTTACCTTTTCCCCCCGCGATCCATCGGTCAGGTCAATGTTCTGCTGTCAAAATGTCCACAGCCGAGGCTTCAGAAAAATGGCCGCCCCCATGAGTGAGGACATTTTACATTGTAAGCAGCTGCCAGTGTCCTCACTCATGGGGGGGGGGGGGGCGTTGCCTATGTGACAGCAGAAGGCCGACCACCAATGGGAACAGGATCGTGGGGCTCAGGTAAGTTGTACAGCCACTTCCTGCTGCTCATCAGACCATCAACCAGCTGTCCCAGGTTCGGGTGGAACACCGAACTCAAACAGCTGTTCAGGTTTGGGAATTCGCAAATTCTGGTCTGAACCCGAACTTCACATCAGGTTCACCCAACACTAATTGGTGGCCCATTTATGGGGGAGTTATGGTGTTCTCCGGCCAGGGGCACGGGTCTCGGGGTCTCGGCCTGTGAGTGCGGAGATGTTTTGGGGTCACAGAGGAACGCAGAAGCAGCGCACCCGGCGCCATGTCACAATCCGCCATTTAGTCGCATTCCCACTATGAAGACGTCATGGTCTTATTTTATCTCACAAGAGACTTTGTGTTTCCTCATGTTCACCTTCAGAATGCGGCTGCTGGCAGGGCCATGGCGCGTCATTATCTCCCTGCGTCCGGCGCTTGGGAATGATTTGTGTACGACTCACTCGCCCCAGATAAAGAGACTTCTCAAAAGCAATTACCAGAAGGCCACCATTTTCATCATCAGCGTTTCCATTCATTGCTTAAGCTTTGCCGCGGCATAAATCTCCGGAGGGATCTGACTTCCCTAACTGTCACTTCCCTAATTGTCACTTCCCTAGCTGTCACTTCCCAAACTGTCACTTCCCTGTCACTTCCCCAACTGTCACTTCCCTGTCACTTCCCTGTCACTTCCCTAACTGTCACTTCCCTAACTGTCACTTCCTTAATTGTCACTTCCCTAGCTGTCACTTCCCCAACTGTCACTTCCCCAACTGTCACTTCCCTGTCACTTCCCTAACTGTCACTTCCCTAACTGTCACTTCCTTAATTGTCACTTCCCTAGCTGTCACTTACCTAACTGTCACTTTCCTAACTGTCACTTTCCTAACTGTCACTTCCCTAATTGTCACTTCCCTAACTGTCACTTCCCTAACTGTCACTTTCCTGTCACTTCCCTAACTGTCACATTCCTGTCACTCCCCCAACTGTCACTTCCCTAACTGTAACTTCCCTGATTGTCACTTCCCTAACTGTCACTTTCCTAACTGTCACATTCCTGTCACTTCACTTTCACTCCCCCAACTGTCACTTCCCTAACTGTAACTTCCCTAACTGTCGCTTTCCTAACTGTCACTTCCCTAATTGTCACTTTCCTAACTGTCACTTCCCTAACCTGTTATTTCCCCAACTGTCACTTTCCTGTCACTTCCCTAACTGTCACTTTCCTGTCACTTTCCTAACTGTCACTTCCCTACCTGTCACTTACCTGTCACTTCCATAACTGTCACTTTCCTAACTGTCACTTCCCTAATTGTCATTTTCCTGTCACTTCCCCAACGGTCACTTTCCTAACTGTAACTTTACTGTCACTTTCCTGTCACTTCCTCAACTGTCACTTCCCTAACTGTCACTTCCCTAACTATCACTTCCCTAACTATCACTTCCATAACTATCACTTCCCTATCTGTCTCTTCCCTAACTGTCACTTCCCCAACTGTCACTTCCGTAACTGTCACTTTCCTAACAGTCACTTTCCTGTCACTTCCCTAACTGTCACTTTCCCAACTGTCACTTCCGTAACTGTCACTTTCCTAACTGTCACTTCCCTGGCACTTTCCTGTCACTTCCGTAACTGTCACTTCCCTGCCGCCACCGCCAAAAGCGTTTCCTGCCCCTGAGAGCCAATCAGGAATGTGCTGCTGCGCCTGATCCTCCGGGGGTCACTGCTGTCTAGATATTCTGTCACCTCTTGTTGCCAGGCAACGTTTTAGCATTTTGCGCTGCATATGTGTAACTGTGATTTTTGGGGGGTGGAGTTTCAGTGGCGGCGACATTGAATTTATACTGCTGCCTCTCTGGCCGTTAAGTGGCCGCTATGGAAATTCTATGTAGCTGGTGTTTAACCCCTGTTGCGGCCCAAAAAAATTGAAATGCTCACCTCTGTCCTGGATCCAGCGCCGGGGTCTCTTTTGTCTTCATCAGGGCAGGGAACTCGGTGACATGTGGCATTTTGCTGCCCATGCAGAGAGGGGCCTTTTATACTGGGAGTGAGGTGTGTCAGCCCCTCCCCCCAGTATAAATGGCCGCTCCCGGCAGGAGGGTTGAGAGCAGGGGGTGGCTAGAGGCCAGTGGCTCGACCTCCTGACTGGTCAGTCTCATAGTTGGTGCCCGGGCTGGTCATTTTTAGGGGTTGTTTTGTTTGGGTGTAATTTAGCTAAAATCCACCCTAAGTATATTTGCAGCCCCTAAATGTATGAAGCAACTTAAAAGCTCAATATATGTATGTGAATGAAAGATCCAGTTTAAATGTGTAAAACCCACAGATACAAGTCCCCCTTTATTTCCCCTTGTAGCATTAAGGCTTTCTAGCCATAAACACGCCCCCGCACAGGACCTAATCTCTGCAGGAAGGAGAATTAGCATCTGTAAGTTGGGCCCTGGCTCAGATCACAGACCCCCTGCTGATTCTCTCACACCTCTGGGCCGGGAAGGCCCCACTGAGTCTGAAGTAGAGGCTGTGACCTTCCTCACATCAAAGACAAGAACCTCAGTCATCCGGCACCAACACAAATCAGACCACAGCTGGGCCATTGTGTGTCCCAACACCAAGCCAGGTACAGAACCAGAATAGGGCCACAGAACTGCACGTAGATATACGATTCTTAGAGTCATGCGACCAGGGGAACCTAGAGAAATGGAGATCTCGGGATCCGACCCATCTAGGAACTCCATCTTTGGGTGCATCGGATGTCCGGTATCCAGCCCAATCTTTTGGTCCCGTATCCAGAGCCATATCACCCCCTGCTCAAAGTTATAACCCCTAAAGGGTTTCAGGTTCTAAAGCAGGTTCCACAACAGTGGGAGGGGACAATCCGTCCCACAGTAGGGAGCGGGTGAAAGGGTCTCACCACATAAAGGGGGATGATGCTGGGCCAGGCTTTTGTCAGTCACTCTCTGGAGGAGGTCATGCTGCATGGATGCTGGAGGTGCCCTTCAATAAGCTGCCACTCACCTCCATGTGGGAGCCCATCATCACTACTTACAGGGGGACCGTTGTAAATCGCTGTAACCTGTAACCCACTTCTCAGAACAACATTTGTATTCATTCATATTCCATCATAGCCAAATGTTTTTTATCATGGCCTAGTGTGCGCTCATTGCATTAACACCTTTATTTAACTTGAAAGATCTATTTGCCTTAGCCAAGAATCTGTGTGTAGAATATGTAGCCTTTGGGCCTGGTAGTCCCGCTAGGAGGGCAAACGGACGGGGCTTGGGAAGGTGGGCTGTGTGTCCAGAGGTCCCTGATTGATAGTTGGATCACATGACCCGCAGTTCCCTGACAAACTCTAAAATTGACACCTCGTTGTCTAATAAGTTCATTTATCAGTAACTCCCAGGGAAAAGCTATTTGATGCACTTTAAAAAGTTATTTCTATACCTTGCAAAAATGTACAAATACAAAAATGCTACAAGCGCTGTTACAACATAGAAACAGGGCAAAAGCATATATATATTAAAAGGGATCACTCACCTGTCATAATCGGGTCAAGGCAGAAATAAGCAGAGGCCATGTCCAATCTCCAAACAAGATGGCCGCTGTATTGGGTTTACAATGCAGGTCTCTCTATTCCAAAACAAATCTCGTCGTCCGCCTGTGTCAGTCTCCATTGTGAGTCATTTCTCCTCTGTCTCTCACCAGCTCTTTTTTTCAAGCCCTATATTTTCATTTGAAATAGTGCAGGTGATCTCTGGTAAAGCTGTCTGGTAAAGGTGAGTTTACTGGTGACCCCAGGGATTAAAGCGGGCCAAAACCCTTAAGACACAGTCAATCTTTTAGATTGCAGGCCCTCTTTGATGTGTAACATGCAGATCTGCAGCAATAAATGATTCATTTCCCTATTCAAAGTGTTTCTATTGTTGTAACTGTTACAATGTATCTCCTATCCATCCCTCAATGAGGGGCGTGGCTTCACCCATCCCTCAATGAGAGGGCGGGGCTTCATACATCCCTCAATGAGGGGGCGTGGCTTCACCCATCCCTCAATGAGGGGGCGTGGCTGCATCCATCCCACAATGAGGGGTGTGGCTTCATCCATCACTCAATGAGGGGCGTGGTTTCATTTACATATTGTCCCTCTTTGAGGTGTCACATGCAGATCTGCAGCAATAAATGATTCATTTGCCTCTTCAAAGTGATGCTATTGTTGTAACTGTTACAATGTATCTCCTGTCCATCCCTCAATGAGGAGGCGTGGCTTCATCTATCCCTGATGAGGGGGCGTGGCTTTGCCCATCCCTCAACGAGGGGGCATGGCTTCACCCATCCCTCAATGAGGGGGTGTGGCTTCACCCATCCCTCAATGAGGGGCATGGTTTCATTTACATATCGTCCCTCTTTGAGGTGTAACATGCAGATCTGCAGCCATAAATGATTCATCTGCCTCTTCAAAATGATTCTATTGTTGTAACTGTTACAATGTATCTCCTGTCCATCCCTCAATGAGGAGGCGTGGCTTCACCCATCCCTCAATGAGGGGGCGTGGCTTCACATATCCCTGATGAGGGGGCGTGGCTTCACAATCCCCAATGAGGGGCGTGGCTTTACCCATCCCTCAATGAGGGGGCGTGGCTTCATCCATCCCACAATGAGGGGGGTGTGGCTTCATCTATCCCTCCCCCGTTCCAGCCCTGGAGACCCCGAGAATTTACCCTAAAATACAATTACTTTGCGCACTATCAAGGGTTAAAGCCTTAAAAAAAATAATCAAATGGCATGGGCTCCGCCCCTTACCAGCCCTAGCACCAGCTAGACTGCAGAGGCTGAGCACCCGCCCCCCCCCCCGGCCCTGAAATCTACCACCCCGCATGCCCACAGGGGCAGCACCGGGCCCTTCTGAACTCTCCTGCCCTATGCAGGTAATGGGGTCGGAGGTTATGGGAGATCACCTGGCCCCTCCTGCCCTGGGAACTGGTACAGGGGTCGCAAGGACAACTTACCTGTCCACAAAGGCTTAAACTGGACCTAGCACCCGAGTGTTGGTCCCCCAGACAGCGAATGAGAACAACCCTGGGGGGGCGTCAACAATGCTTGAGCCCCCCCACATAACTGCCGGAACGCAGCGATATACTCACCCTTACCTCGAGCCCGGGATAGGAGTCCTGCAATAGGCCACTGGCAGCAGGAGTGAGAGCAGGGGGTGCAGAAGAGCCCGGGGCCCGTGAGGCCCTGTGGCCTGGTCTACCAGCCCCATAGTTGGCGCCTGGGCTGGTCTTGCTTTTTCATTTTTAAGGTGTGGTCCTTCCATTGCTGATTGCTGCTTGTGGGAGGGAGGCTGGGGATTGGTGTCCTGTGCTCACGCCCACTGCAGGGAGGTGCCTTTTATACCTGCAAGGGGAGGGGCAAACACCTCACTTCAAGGGACCCTCCCCACAGTGGCGAGCGAGATGCCAGAAGCTGTTCTCTGCCCCGCTGAAGACCCCGGAATGAGGATCGGAGCCCCCTTCCCCCGCCCCCGCTGCACTCACATATTTTGGGCACCATTTGGGTCACACGGTTGCAAATAAAAACAGATTTATTATTTTATGGGGACACAACCAATGCGTTCCTTATTATAAAAGCTTGGGAGCGTGCAGCGGGTTATCAGCCGCAGGAGTGCGCCACAGAATGCCAGCCACAGGGTATCAGCCACAGGAGTGTGCCACAGGATGGCAGCCACAGGAGCAGGCCAAAGGATGACAGCCGCAGGCGTTGGCTTTCAGTTTATTGAATGGAGGGAATGATGGGGGCGTGCGGGTAAGCATCCCGGGGGCCACCTCACAGTTTGCTCTCAGGGATCTGCTCACATTATTCAGCCAATAAAACCAATGTTCTGTGACGAGGATCCGAGGTACAAAGCGAGCGTCCCCACGAGGGAGACGCCCCGCCTCAGTGAAGGGAAATATTTAATGACAGGTGAGGAAATGGCACTGGCGGGAGCACGCTGAGCCGATCGACATCAGCACAATGAGATCCCTTCTATGGTGAGATTCGTCCCCATCTTCCCTGAGCGTAAGAAACTGCCATCTGTCATCCAGAGACAGGAGCACGCCGTTCCCTGCGTGGGGCCCCAGAACACCAACCAATGTATTTGTCTATCTTGGATACAATCCCAAAATTCAAAAGAAATTATGGATCTATTATGAAAAATATAGTGCCCCTACTTCACTCTAATCCCAGATAATTGTCCCTGTTTTATCTGTAAAGCTCCGCCTCCTCCATTCATTGCCACTGTTGTGTGTGATGATGATGTCATTGCCACACCGATATAATGACTGATCGCCTGACATCTTACAGAGAGGGACAGAAAAAAAACAGTTTTCCCGGATGAAACAAAAAGTGAAAATATCCATTTCTACACCCTAGGAGGAGAAAATTGGCAGGTTCTTTGGCCAAATATATTTCACAGGTTCAGTGGGTTTTGGTCCGCTTTAAATGAAGCCGAAAACTAAATACATATCATACAGAGTCTAATACTATGCAATTCAATTCAATTTAAAGCGGACCTTCAGCGTCATTTCATGAAAAGTCCAAACCCTTAAAAAACTAATATCCAGCATCTAAAACTAATATATCTAACGTTTTTAGTCACTTACTTTTTATTCTTTCCCCCACTGGCCTGCAACTCTTTTCAGCACTCTAGGATACGGGCGCAGCCATCTTGGCTCAGTAGCATCAAATAAGGCTCGATTCAGAGAGACAAAAAAATACTTCAGTTTTAGTGCCGATCCTTTTTTTTTTTTGGAAATGTTTCCGCTCTCGTATGAGTGTGCGAGTGATTCTATGCATGCATTGCAATCTTTCTGTAAAGTTTCCGTCCGTTCGTACGGCAGATTACGAATACGAGGATGTCATTTTCCAGCGTGACTTTTCCGTTTCATTTTCACATGTTACAACGTAGGCTTTCATTTTTGCCCTCTTCCCATCGTATCCTCCCACAAATCCTTTACGTTTCCCGTTAGATTCTGTTTCTCTTTTTCAATAAATAGTCGTCCAGACGGAAATCCTTACGATCTTGCGCCTGCGCACTACAAACTTAACTCATTAAAGTGCTCGCCTACATATTTGCCACCCTCACTTCTACTACAATGTTTAGCTAAATCACTTAGCACTATCCTCAATCTTCCCTTTTGGACCCTTAAAGCTCACCCAAACCACTTAGCACTATCCTCCATCTTCCCTTTTGGACCCTTAAAGCTCACCCAAACCACTTCGCGGTTAGGTTCTTCTTCCATTTTAGGCCCCTAAAACTTACCCAAATCACTTTTCGGTCATGTGAATATTCATCTTTAAATATTTCTGGGTCCATTAGTTTTGTGTTAATGTATTTTGTAAATGAAATGACACTGTAACTTTTTTTTATTCCATCATAAAATATAACATTTTTAAAAATTTTGAAAATTTCAAATTTTTACAACTATAAAAAACAAAATACATAACAATGGCAGGCCACAGAACATTATTCTTCATCTGTGGTCCCCAACGAGTCGCGCAGCTCCCGCATCGACCCTGACACTCAGTTGTGCCACTCTGGCACGTGTGGTCCCTGTTAAAAAACGTAAATTAAAATATTGGTATAACCTTGTTGGGGTCATGCTGCAGTGCCCCCCCGTATGGTCCAAACACCTAAATCTGGACTTCAAAAGCCAGAGGGCCCTCGCCCTGGCCTGCCCGATTAGAGAACCCCTGGCCTGCATTCTGCAGGCAAAGAATGGGCATCAGGAGCAAGGGCAGGAGTGGATATCCAGAATCCCATGAAAGAATTTAAAAATACTAACATAAAATACACATTCTAAGCTACAATATTGTTTAACATGTCATCAAGGGCTAAAAACAGCAACAGGTTAAGTCATGAGTCATCAACTATATTCATTGCCATACAGTGAAAATGGATTGATTGAATGTGAGCAAACTTACCCAGGAGCCATCCACCAGATAATTCTCCTGACTCAAACTGACGAAATAAGCCGGAGCTCTGCAATATATAAGCATCATGGGATGACCCTGGATGCCCTGCGAGAACACTGAGGAATCGCATAGCTGGACCAAACACTGCTTGTATGTTGTGCGAGTGGCACATCTTGCGGGTTCCTGCAACCAAATATAAAATAATTACACAAAGCAAAGGTAACCAACTAAAACAATAACTCCTACAACAAATTAAGATTCAAGTTCAACAATCCAAACATAATTCACAAAGGACATAAGTCTAAAAAAATATAGCAATTATATGGATGCGTGGGAAAATAAAGGTTTACATGTTAAGGACTAAAGGTAAGCATTAAAATGCTTCGATAAGGCATACATGAAATGTATTGATTTAGGTATGCATTGCTATACAATGTATGGCCTCGACCATGCTGATGCATGCAATGCCTTGGTGCTAAAGGCGCGCTGACTCCTCCACATAGCAGCAAAACATGTTCAACAATAGCAATCCGAGCCCTCAAAGGTCCCGTAAGTGGATCGGAAATGAAACAGATTTATAGGGTGGTGGTCCGTCGGAAATCAGCTCTCTGAATCAGACGCAAGCCCATCCCAACAACGTAAGTTATCTGAATGAACGAAAAATATCAGATTTTGTTTGGAAAATGATCCAAACTAATGGAAATGTTCCGATTTGCTTTCGTTCATTGAAAGCCATATACGCATTTTCCCGAACGTTCGTACGAATGAAGAATGAACGAAAAAAAATGACAAACACCCACCAAAACTTTCACAGACAGCTAAGGAAGTGCAGACGAATGTGTCTCTGAATCGAGCCTATACTGAGGAGAGGAGAGGGGTCAAAAGTGCACGGGGTGGGTTATAGCTGTGTTTTGCACAGACAAAGTAGAGCTGGGGTCAGGAAAAATTCAGCAATCCCAGAATGCTGTTGTTCAATGTATCTTGTTGACAGAAACACAATGCAACAGATATTTACACTTTTGATAGAAACTGAATACAAGACATTCAAACTACATTAAATACAGAGATACAAACTACATTGAATACAGATATACAAACTACATTGAATTCAAGAGATACAGAAATACAACCTACATTGAATACAAGAGATGCAGAGATACAAACTACATTGAATACAAGAGATACAAACTACATTGAATACAGAGATACAAACTACATTAAATACAAGAGATACAAACTACATTGAATACAGAGATACAAACTACATTAAATACAAGAGATACAAACTACATTGAACAGAGAGATACAAACGACATTGAATACAGAGATACAAACTATATTGAATACAAGAGATGCAGAGATACAGAGATACAAACTACATTGAATAAAAGAGATACAAACTACATTGAATACAGAGATACAAACTACATTGAATACAGAGATATAAACTACATTGAATACAGAGATACAAACTACATTGAATATAAGAGATACAGAGATACAACCTACGTTGAATACCAGAGATACAAACTACATTGAATATAAGAGATACAAACAAACTACATTGAATACAAGAGATACAAACTACATTGAATACAGAGATACAAACTACATTGAATACAAGAGATACAAACTACATTGAATACAGAGATACAAACTACACTGAATACAGAGATATAAACTACATTAAATACAGAGATACAAACTACATTGAATATAAGAGATACAAACTACATTGAATACAGAGATACAAACTACATTGAATACAGAGATACAAACTACATTGAATACAGAGATACAAACTACATTAAATACAAGAGATACAAACTACATTGAACAGAGAGATACAAACGACATTGAATACAGAGATACAAACTATATTGAATACAAGAGATGCAGAGATACAGAGATACAAACTACATTGAATAAAAGAGATACAAACTACATTGAATACAGAGATACAAACTACATTGAATACAGAGATATAAACTACATTGAATACAGAGATACAAACTACATTGAATATAAGAGATACAGAGATACAACCTACGTTGAATACCAGAGATACAAACTACATTGAATATAAGAGATACAAACAAACTACATTGAATACAAGAGATACAAACTACATTGAATACAGAGATACAAACTACATTGAATACAAGAGATACAAACTACATTGAATACAGAGATACAAACTACACTGAATACAGAGATATAAACTACATTAAATACAGAGATACAAACTACATTGAATATAAGAGATACAAACTACATTGAATACAGAGATACAAACGACATTGAATACAGAGATACAAACTATATTGAATACAAGAGATGCAGAGATACAGAGATACAAACTACATTGAATAAAAGAGATACAAACTACATTGAATACAGAGATACAAACTACATTGAATACAGAGATATAAACTACATTGAATACAGAGATACAAACTACATTGAATATAAGAGATACAGAGATACAACCTACGTTGAATACCAGAGATACAAACTACATTGAATATAAGAGATACAAACAAACTACATTGAATACAAGAGATACAAACTACATTGAATACAGAGATACAAACTACATTGAATACAAGAGATACAAACTACATTGAATACAGAGATACAAACTACACTGAATACAGAGATATAAACTACATTAAATACAGAGATACAAACTACATTGAATACAGAGATACAAACTACATTGAATACAAGAGATACAAACTACATTGAATACAGAGATACAAACTACACTGAATACAGAGATATAAACTACATTAAATACAGAGATACAAACTACATTGAATACAGAGATACAAACTACATTGAATACAAGAGATACAAACTACATTGAATACAGAGATACAAACTACACTGAATACAGAGATATAAACTACATTAAATACAGAGATACAAACTACATTGAATATAAGAGATACAAACTACATTGAATACAGAGATACAAACTACATTGAATACAGAGATACAAACTACATTGAATACAGAGATACAAACTACATTAAATACAAGAGATACAAACTACATTGAACAGAGAGATACAAACGACATTGAATACAGAGATACAAACTACATTGAATAAAAGAGATACAAACTGCATTGAATACAGAGATACAAACTACATTGAATACAGAGATATAAACTACATTGAATATAAGAGATACAGAGATACAACCTACGTTGAATACCAGAGATACAAACTGCATTGAATATAAGAGATACAAACAAACTACATTGAATACAGAGATACAAACTACATTGAAAACAAGAGATGCAGAGTTACAGAGATACAAACTACATTGAATACAAGAGATACAAACTACATTGAATACAGAAATACAAACTACATTGAATACAGAGATACAAACTACACTGAATACAGAGATATAAACTACATTAAATACAAAGATACAAACTACATTGAATATAAGAGATACAAACTACATTGAATACAGAGATACAAACTACATTGAATACAGAGATACAAACTACATTGAATACGGAGATATAAACTACATTGAATACGGAGATATAAACTACATTGAATACGGAGATACAAACTACATTGAATACAGAGATACAAACTACATTGAATACAAGAGATACAAACTACATTGAATACAAGAGATACAAACTACATTGAATACAAGAGATATAAACTACATTGAATACAGAGATATAAACTACATTGAATACAGAGATACAAACTACATTGAATACAGAGATACAAACTACATTGAACACAAGAGATACAAACTACATTGAATACAGAGATATAAACTACATTGAATACAGCAATACAAACTACAATGAATGCAAGAGATACAAACTACATTGAATACAGAGATACCGATGCTCTAACATAGTGCAAGTGATACCGGATATTACAAACCCTTTGGGCCTGGTGCTTGGCTTATGTTCAAGGTGACCAAAGAAAGTCCTAGATCTAGAAGTCCTTCAAGCTGGTACTGCAAGACGTCGCCCTGATGGTAAGTACTGGAATAAGGTGTGTCCAGGGTCCAGGGTGCCCATGAGAAGTGTAAGGACTATACCGGACACCAGTCTGTCTTGAGCTGATAATCCCCAATCTCCACCGCCTCTTCTGCCTATAGACAAGTCCCCACTTGTAGGAGACGCGGGTAATGCCTCTCCTACTCGGTTACCCCCAGGACTTATAGGGCGCAAAGATTATCAGCTTAAGGTGGAGACTGATGAACGGCAGGGAGTCCCAAGCGAGGATGCCGGGTGGCGGAAGTCCGATTACAAGCCGAGGTCAGAGCCGGGAGGTCACGGGGCGAGGTATCAGAGGGGTCAGGTGAAAATCGTGGTCAGGCAGGCAAAAGGTCGGTTCAGGCTGAGGTTGACAACAGGAATCACACGAGCTTCAATGCTTGGTACTAGGCGCTATAACAGGCAATGACACACTGCAGTGGAAATCCCTTTATAGTGGGAAAACCGGCAGGATTGGACAGAGAGACAGTGGCTGGGATTGGTGCATTTAGGATCTGACAGCAGATTGGAGCACTGGCCCTGTAGTCTGATTGGTGAGCTCTGGGCTGATTGCTCCAGCTGAGCTTCCCAGGCAGACTGCTCAGAGCTGCACCTTCTAGACTTTGTTCTCTTAAACAGCCTCCGGTGGCCATTCTGAGTATTGCACCCCCGGAAGACATGAGCTGACTGTAAAGGCCAGCAAGCACAAGCTGAGTGACAACGGGCAAGGGGGGAGGACTTACTCGGCGACACACGCGCCGCTGGGGATGGCATCGGAGGCAGAGGCAGCTGCTGGGCAGGAGAAACCCTGGCCAGTTGCCTAGGGACACCACGGGCACGGACTGAAGGCAAGTCATTCCTGACAGTACCCTCCCCTTCACGAGGGGCCTCCGGACCCTCACCAGACTTAACAGGATTATCACCCTGAATGGTTCCGGCGGACTTCAATAAAGATACATGAGGTACCCTCATGGATGGAGAGGCAGACGGACAAATAAGCTCTGAGACTTGGGTTGCTCCAACTGTGATACTATAGCAATGTTCTGCACAGTGCGGGCTCCATCCTGTCAATTCCCCAGTTTCCCAATCAAAGGTAGGGTTGTGCACCTTTAACCAGGGGAACCCTAAGACAACCGGGGCTTCAGGGCTGTCTAAGACAAAAAATTCAAGGTTCTCAGAATGGGAAGGTCCCACAACTAGGTTAATTAAAGGGGTTTTGGAGGTGACAGTTCCTCTAGGAACAGGAGTATTGTTTACTGCCAAAATCTGAAGGGGCTTCCCAAGGGGGATTAAGGGAATGCCTAAGGCGGCTACTATGGATTTATCCAAGAAGTTGCCAACTGCTCCGCTATCGACAAAAGCAGAGACGGATTTCCTGGACAACTCCCAACCCACAGTAGCAGGTAACAACATTTTATTTCTATGAAGGGAAGTTACCTGACCGTCCTGACAAACTTTCTCTATCTTGTCAGGACGTTGCAATCCCGCCAAAGGTCTTTTATTGGGGCAGGTCCTAACCAGGTGACCTGAAACCCCGCAGTACATGCATAGGCCTAAGGTGCGACGTCTACTCTTTTCAGCCGGGGAAAGGTGAGTAGCACCAAGTTGCATAGGCTCTTCTGGGGGCGAAGATGAGACAACACCCATAGAGGATGACTCCTGGTGGGAAGATTCCCAGAAGTGAGAGTGATTCTTCTCTATATGTCTCTCCCGTAGCCGTCTGTCAATTTTAATGGCCATAAGCATGAGTTCATCCAGGCTTTTAGGGTAAGGAAAATTTGTTAGAACATCCTTAACACCTTCTGAAAGACCAATTCTATACTGACTACAGAGAGCAGGATCATTCCAACGGGATTCAATCGCCCAGCGGCGGAATTTGGCACTATATTCCTCTGCTGAGCGTTTCCCCTGTTTCAGGCTTCGAAGCCTGGCATCAGCGGTCGAAGTCCTGTCAGGGTCCGAATATAGGATCTCCATAGCGGAGAACAAGGCTGAGACAGATTGCAAGGGCTCATCTGTGGGCGCTAAGCCAAACGCCCAGGACTGTGGATCACCCTGGAGCAGAGAGATAACCAGGCCCACCCTCTGCATTTCTGTGCCTGAAGAGTAGGGCCGTAGTCTGAAATAAAGTTCACAGGAGTTCTTGAAGTTGGAGAATCTTGTACGATCCCCATCAAATTTCTCAGGAAGGGGAACCTTCGGTTCAACAGGAGGTGAGGATACAGGTGGTGCAGGCAGCTGTCGATTTTCTTGATCAGCCACACGTTGGGCCAGCTGGTTAATGGCGGTAGCCATGGCCTGCACTTGTTGTACAAGTTCTTCCATATCAATTTTTGGGCCTGTTATAATGTAAGGACTATACCGGACACCAGTCTGTCTTGAGCTGATAATCCCCAATCTCCACCGCCTCTTCTGCCTATAGACAAGTCCCCACTTGTAGGAGACGCGGGTAATGCCTCTCCTACTCGGTTACCCCCAGGACTTATAGGGCGCAAAGATTATCAGCTTAAGGTGGAGACTGATGAACGGCAGGGAGTCCCAAGCGAGGATGCCGGGTGGCGGAAGTCCGATTACAAGCCGAGGTCAGAGCCGGGAGGTCACGGGGCGAGGTATCAGAGGGGTCAGGTGAAAATCGTGGTCAGGCAGGCAAAAGGTCGGTTCAGGCTGAGGTTGACAACAGGAATCACACGAGCTTCAATGCTTGGTACTAGGCGCTATAACAGGCAATGACACACTGCAGTGGAAATCCCTTTATAGTGGGAAAACCGGCAGGATTGGACAGAGAGACAGTGGCTGGGATTGGTGCATTTAGGATCTGACAGCAGATTGGAGCACTGGCCCTGTAGTCTGATTGGTGAGCTCTGGGCTGATTGCTCCAGCTGAGCTTCCCAGGCAGACTGCTCAGAGCTGCACCTTCTAGACTTTGTTCTCTTAAACAGCCTCCGGTGGCCATTCTGAGTATTGCACCCCCGGAAGACATGAGCTGACTGTAAAGGCCAGCAAGCACAAGCTGAGTGACAACGGGCAAGGGGGGAGGACTTACTCGGCGACACACGCGCCGCTGGGGATGGCATCGGAGGCAGAGGCAGCTGCTGGGCAGGAGAAACCCTGGCCAGTTGCCTAGGGACACCACGGGCACGGACTGAAGGCAAGTCATTCCTGACAAGAAGATTCTAAGCCTGTGCAGTTCCTGCAGGGAAGGGGGCTCCAATTATTCTTTCTGCAATGCTGATTGTTCTTTGGAGTCTCAGATTATCAGTTTCTGGCCAATACATAGATGTCATGTATAATATCAATTGAAAGGTCTTATAATCCTGAATAAGACTCTCTCTTTAATTTTGTTGCTCTTTATTAATATCATCCAATGTCAGTGTCTGTGTATTTGAATGTCTGAGTCTGATACACAATAAAAAGATTGATAAAGAAAGTCTGCGTCCAATTTAATTAGAAATTCAAGGATTCTTTTTAAAGAGGAAATGAGCTGCAGCCCAGAGAACACCTCAGCTATTGCGGCACCTGGTGACTGGCAGGTAGGTGTGAATATAGTCTACTGCATTCCTGGGGCGTGGGCTGTTACTATAGACAAATGGCAGGATCTCTGGCTCACATCCTATTTGGATGTTACCAAGAATTCAGGAGTATAATTTGGGGGATATCTGTAATTATATATATATATATATATATATATATATATATATATTATATATGCCTATAATCATTACACTCCCTTCCCCATTAGCAACAAGCATTCAATTGTTTGGTTACAGAAACTGAAATGTTTTCCCCAGGACAGATGCAGACACAGAATGATTTGCCCAGGACAGACATAGACAGGAGCATTCATACCATAGGTGCATTACAGGCACGTGCCCCCAGGCCTGTGGAATGAGGAGACCACACACAGGCACAAAGATGTGCTGTCAGTGTCAGCAGCCTTGAAGTAAATTGACCGCTGCCATCAGAGGGCCACATAACAAGGCTTGGAAGGCCACATGCGGCCCCCAAGCCTTGAGTTTGATACATGTGTAGGGCTGTTTTGGGGGGTGTTGGTAAACACCCCACTCAAGACAGACTATGGCGTGAACCTGTTGGTAGCAAAGAGAAGCTGAGCCTTCAATGAGTAGAAGAGTGGGTTAAATGTTTGGTGTGCCTGTGCCTCCACCCAGAATAGGACTCTTGCAACTAATAGGGAACAAACACCTTTCTGGGAAAATAGATCAAGTTGTATAAGCAAAACAAAGGGACTACTGCTCCCAGCAACCATTTACTTTAGTCAATCAATGACACAGTCAAGCATAACAGTACCAGGAACTTTATGTAGTAAAGATTAAAGTGCAAGTATAACAGACCATACACAGTATAACAACACAATGAAAGGCCCAGCTGGGGCTTTAGTTAGTCTGTGCCCATAAACCCTGGAACATAGATAATCAATAACTAAATACCTCCAGGAGGAAGTCAAATGTCGGTGCAAGCTGCAGGGGCCCCTGATGTTGACCTGAGGAGATGATTCACTTTTGACATGCAGAAGGCGATGAGAAGATATGCGGCAGTAGTAGAAGATTTTCCACAGGTTAACAGGCAGAAGGCAATGAAGAAGTTCAGGAGCAGCAACAGAAGATCCCCCACATGACACATTGCAGGTTAACAGGCAGAAGGCAATCTAGAAGTTCAGGAGCAGCAACAGAAGATCCCCCACAAGACACATGGCAGGTTAACAGACAGAAGGCAATGAAGAAGTTCAGGAGCAGCAACAGAAGATCCTCCACATGGCACATGGCAGGTTAATAGACAGAAGGCAATGAAGAAGTTCAGGAGCAGCAACAGAAGATCCTCCACATGACACATGGCAGGTTAACAGGCAGAAGGCAATGAAAAAGTTCAGGAGCAGCTACAGAAGATCCTCCACATGGCACATGGCAGGTTAACAGGCAGAAGGCAATGAAGAAGTTCAGGAGCAGCAACAGAAGATCCTCCACATGACACACGGCAGGTTAACAGCCAGAAGGCAATAAAGTAGTTCAGGAGCAGCAACAGAAGATCCCACACAAGACACATGGCAGGTTAACAGGCAAAAGGCAATGAAGAAGTTCAGGAGCAGCAACAGAAGATCCTCCACATGACACACTGCAGGTTAACAGGCAGAAGGCAATAAAGAAGTTCAGGAGCAGCTACAGAATATCCCCCACAAGACACATGGCAGGTTAACAGGCAGAAGGCAATGAAGAAGTTCAGGAGCAGCTACAGAAGATCCTCCACATGACACACAGCAGGTTAACAGGCAGAAGGCAATAAAGAAGTTCAGGAGCAGCAACAGAAGATCCTCCACAAGACACATGGCAGGTTAACAGGCAGAAGGCAATGAGGAGATATGCGGCAGTAGTAGAAGATTCTCCACAAGACACACAGCAGGTTAACAGGCAGAAGGCAATAAAGAAGTTCAGGAACAGCAACAGAAGATTCCCCACAAGACACATGGCAGGTTAACAGGCAGAAGGCAATGAGGAGATATGCAGCAGTAGTAGAAGATTCTCCACAAGAAGCACGGCAGGTTAACAGGCAGAAGGCAATGCAGAAGTTCAGGAGCAGCAACAGAAGATCCCCCACAAGGCACATGGTAGGTTAACAGGCAGAAGGCAATGAGGAGATATGCGGCAGTAGTAGAAGATTCTCCACAATACACACGGCAGCTTAACAGGCAGAAGGCAATGAAGAAGTTCAGGAGCAGCAACAGAAGATCCCCCATGTGGCACCAGCAGCTGGACATGCAGGAGAATAGTGTAGCAGTCTGGGAAATGATTCAGGCTCCACTTTGAGGATGTATATGCAAGTTGCGACAGCAAGCCATGTGCTCAGGTCACCCCTGCATACAGACAGTCTCTTCTATATATAGTCTTTGATACCTGCAGTCAAAGGGCTTCAAGTGTGTAATCAGCAGCTAGAGCGAAAGAGAGAGATCTGCAGCAATCCCTCTTCTCTATAATCTCCAGCAGGCCACTCTGCTCCACTTGCAGCTCTGTGGTAACTGAGCACTTACCTACATATTTATACACAGTATAAGTCACAGAGGATTATAGATCAGATCCATTCTACTGTGTCTCGCATTCACCTGCAGGAGAAACACATGAGCGGCCCCCAAAGTCGCTAGAGAACGACCGCCTGAAATCTCTGCAACATGAGCAATTACAGCATCACCGCTTTACTTTCTTTCACACGAGCGGAAAGATGACGGCATGAAATGTGTCGCTCTGCGTATTACAGGCGCAGATAAGAGCGCCCGCGGGGAAGCTCCACACTCATCTGATTAGTGTTTAATAACATGATGGAACTCTCAAGATTCTGATGCTGTTACTGGCTTATCACTCACCGCTTGCTGGGATCCCGCTAGCTCCTGATATACTGCTAGAGTGTTACAGAGGCAAATATCCTGCTAGCTCCTGATATACTGCTAGAGCGTTATATAGGCCAAATATCCCGCTAGCTCCTGATATACTGCTAGAATGTAATACAGGCAAATATCCCGCTAGCTCCTGATATACTGCTAGAGCGTTATACAGGCAAATATCCCGCTAGCTCCTGATATACTGCTAGAGCGTTATATAGGCCAAATATCCTGCTAGCTCATAATACACTCCTAGAGCGTTATATAAGCCAAATGTCCCACTAGATCCTGATATACTGCTAGAGTATTATATAGGCCAAATATCCCGCTAGCTCATAATATACTGCTAGAGCGTTATACAGGCCAAATATCCCACTAGCTCCTGATATACTGCTAGAGCGTTATATAGGCAAATATCCCGCTAGCTCCTGATATACTGCTAGAATGTTATACAGGGCCAGATATCCAACTAGTTCCTGATATACTTCTAGAACGTTATATAGGCCAAATATCTCGCTAGCTCCTGAAATACTCCTAGAGCATTATACAGGCAAATATCCTGCTAGCTCCTGATATACTCCTAGAGCATTATACAGGCAAATATCCTGCTAGCTCCTGATATACTGCTAGAGCGTTATATAGGCCAAATATCCCGCTAGCTCCTGATATACTGCTAGAATGTTATACAGGCAAATATCCCGCTAGCTCCTGATATACTGCTAGAGCGTTATACAGGCAAATATCCCGCTAGCTCCTGATATACTGCTAGAGCGTTATATAGGCCAAATATCCTGCTAGCTCATAATACACTCCTAGAGCGTTATATAAGCCAAATGTCCCACTAGATCCTGATATACTGCTAGAGTATTATATAGGCCAAATATCCCGCTAGCTCATAATATACTGCTAGAGCGTTATACAGGCCAAATATCCCACTAGCTCCTGATATACTGCTAGAGCGTTATATAGGCAAATATCCCGCTAGCTCCTGATATACTGCTAGAGCGTTATATAGGGCCAGATATCCAACTAGTTCCTGATATACTTCTAGAACGTTATATAGGCCAAATATCTCGCTAGCTCCTGAAATACTCCTAGAGCATTATACAGGCAAATATCCTGCTAGCTCCTGATATACTCCTAGAGCATTATACAGGCAAATATCCTGCTAGCTCCTGATATACTGCTAGAGCGTTATATAGGGCCAGATATCCCACTAGCTCCTGATATACTGCTAGAGCATTGTATAGTGCTGAAGCTTTATATAGTGCTAGCTAGTGACACCCCGATATACTGCTGGAGTATAAAGTGCAGGGTATCCAGCTAGATAATTATATATGTTACTGGATAACCCATTAGAGCATATTATAGTGCTGGATAATCCGCTGGGAAATAATAGTGCCCGCTATAACGCTAGCTGCTAACAGGGCCGGCATCAGCACTGGGTTTAGCAGGGTAGGTGCTGAGGCCCCTGCACCTTGGGAGGGCCCACCTCACCTTGGGGCAGGGGAGGAGATCTGGAGCAGGTTGCAGGGTAGGCACAGGGGGCAGATCTGGGGCAGGTTGCAGGGTAGGCACAGGGGGCAGATCTGGGGCAGGTTGCAGGGTAGGCACAGGGGGCAGATCTGGGGCAGGTTGCAGGGTTAGCATAGTGGTGCAGATGTTGGGCAGGCTGCAGGGTTGGGGCAGGAGACAGATCTGGGGCAGGTGGCTGGGTTGGGGCAGGGGAGAAGATCTGGGGCAGGTTGCAGTGTTGGAGCATGGTAGGAGATCTGGGGCAGGTTGCAGGGTTAGCACAGGGGGGCAGATCTGTGGCAGGTTGCAGGGTTGGGGCAGATGTAGGGCAGGTTGCAGGGTTAGCACAGGGGGGCAGATCTGGGGCAGGTTGCAGGGCTGGAGCAGATGTGGGGCAGGTTGCAGGGTTAACACGGGGTGGGGGGGGCAGATCTGTGGCAGGTTGCAGGGTTGGGTCAGATATGGGGCAGATTGCAGGGTTGGGGCAGAGGGCAGATGTGGGGCAGATTGCAGGGTTGGGGTAGGGGAGGAGATCTGGGGCAGGTTGCAGGGTTGGGGCAGGAGACAGATCTGGGGCAGGTGGCCGGGTTGGGGCAGGGGAGAAGATCTGGGGCAGGTTGCAGGGTTGGGGCATGGGAGGAGATCAGGGGCAGGTTGCAGGGTTAGCACAGGGGGGCAGATCTGTGGCAGGTTGCAGGATTGGGGCAGATGTGGGGCAGGTTGCAGGGTTAGCACAGGGGGGCAGACCTGGGGCAGGTTGCAGGGTTGGAGCAGATGTGGGGCAGGTTGCAGGGTTAGCACGGGTGGGGGGGGAAGATCTGGGGCAGGTTGCAGGGTTGGGGCAGGGGGCAGATGTGGGGCAGATTGCAGGGTTGGGGTAGGGGAGGAGATCTGGGGCAGGTTGCAGGGTTAAAACAGTGGGGCAGATGTGGGGCGGGTTGCAGAGTTAGCAGAGGGGGGCAGATGTGGGGCAGGTTGCAGGGCTGGGGCAAATGTGGGGCAGGTTGCAGGGTTGGGGTAGGGGAGGAGATCTGGGGCAGGTTGCAGGGTTAGAACAGGGGGGCAGATGTGGGGCAGGTTACAGGGTTGGAGCAGATGTGGGGCAGGTTGCTGGGTTGGGTCAGATGTGGGGCAGGTTGCAGGGTTGGGGCAGGGGGCAGATGTGGGGCAGATTGCAGGATTGGGGTAGGGGAGGAGATCTGGGGCAGGTTACAGGGTTAAAACAGGGGGGCAGATGTGGGGCAGGATGCAGGGTTAGCACAGGGGGGCAGATGTGGGGCAGGTTGCAGGGTTGGGGAAGATGTGGGGCAGGTTGTAGGGCTGGGGCAGGAGGCAGGTTGCAGGGTTGGGGAGGAGATCTAGGGCAGGTTGCAGGGTTAGAACAAGGGAGCAGATGTGGGGCAGGTTGCAGAGTTAGCACAGTGGGGCAGATGTGGGGCAGGTTGCAGGGTTGGGGCAGATGTGGGGCAGGGGCGTGGCATATATCTGGGCTGGGGGCAGCAGTAATGAGCGCCTGGCTTTATTCTGCACAGAGGAGTGTGAGGTGCAGCCAGGAATGTCTTCCTCCTGTGATTCCTGAGCGGCCGTGTGATGTGTGGGACATGCGGTGCTCAGCGGGACTCGCCTGCTCATTAGTCCTGTGCAGAGCCGGACGGGTCCCGGAAGGTCACTGAAAGCTGCAGCCAAATCATCAGGAGATTCTGTGCCAACAAAGAAGAACGGCTCATTATCCCCAGAATCTCCTCCGCACCCTGATCTTCAAAGAAGCCAAACTGAGGCCATTATCCAACCCAACACCTGCCTGCAGCACTTTCCTGTCCCCGCTGAGACACCAAATAGTGTGTGAGATAGATAGATAGATAGATAGATAGATAGATAGATAGATAGATATAGATAGATAGATAGATAGATAGATAGATAGATAGATAGATATGGATAGATAGATTGATATGAGATAGATAGATAGATAGATAGATAGATAGATAGATAGATAGATAGATATGAGATAGATAGATAGATAGATAGATAGATAGATAGATAGATAGATAGATATGGATAGATAGATTGATATGAGATAGATAGATAGATAGATAGATAGATAGATAGATAGGTGATAAATAGATAGATAGATAGATAGATAGATAGATAGGTGATAAATAGATAGATAGATAGATAGATAGATAGATAGATAGATAGATATGGGATAGATAGATTGATATGAGATAGATAGATAGATAGATAGATAGATAGATAGATAGATAGATAGATATGGATAGATAGATTGATATGAGATAGATAGATAGATAGGTGATAAATAGATAGATAGATAGATAGATAGATAGATAGATAGATAGATAGATAGATATGGGATAGATAGATTGATATGAGATAGATAGATAGATAGATAGATAGATAGATAGATATGGGATAGATAGATAGATAGATAGATAGATAGATAGATAGATAGATAGATATGGGATAGATAGATTGATATGAGATAGATAGATAGATAGATAGATAGATAGATAGATAGATAGATAGGAGATAGATAGATAGATAGATAGATAGATAGATAGATAGATAGGTGATAAATAGATAGATAGATAGATAGATAGATAGATAGATAGATAGATAGATATGGGATAGAAAGATAGATAGATACCGCCCAGACACCGAGGAGTAAGCAGCACTGAAGATGAGCTCCTGAGCTAACATAAGATTTTACCTTGTAATGAGCACTTTGGAGGACATATCTAAGGAAATTACAATATAGGGAGACAAGACAAGACCTACTGCCTGAGGATTTAAAGGACTTTTTAAGCTAAAACAAGAAAACAATCAAAGAAAAGACAAAATCTGGAATCACATCCCAGGACTACACAGGAGGTTACACAGTGGACAAGCAGCAGAGAGGCAAAGCCCGGCCACACCTGAGAGGAGCCCAGATACACAGAACCTCAAGGTAAGAGCCTCTCACCATCACATCACAAGATTTGAATAGACTGGATAAAATGTATAGATAACTAAAGATTGAAGTATTTTATAAACGGAATTGAGTGCATAACATTATAACTATTCCCAAGTATTGTGGATAGCAGGACATTGGAATGGCCGGCATAGCCAGCATGAGGTCACAGGCCATAAAGATAACATTCCCGGAGACGGCCAGATCTAAGGAGGCGAGAAAGGCCATAAAGAAGGCCCAGATAACGCAAAGCCCCGAGCAGCTGTTTGTGGACTTTGACAATCAGAGCGTGAAGACTAATTTATTATTTTATACAACACGCCATAGTGCCTGGTCTGACGCTCTATATGATCACTATAAGAACATCACCAAATGTGGCATTAATAGTGGGAAACAGATCAGAGTAAAAGATCAAGATGGAGAAACCTCCCTCACCATCAATATTTATAATAATGGGATGATTATGGTCCAAGTAATAGAATCTAAACTGGAAGAATTCCAGCAGATCTTCCCCCACATAAAGCAGCAAGTGAAGCCTATAGAATTCAATCAAGTAAAGGCTGTCAGATCCATAAATAATCCTGCCACGGAGACCACCGAAGCCCTAACTCCCACCCCACCAGTCTCCAGAGACACCTCGGACTCAGGCCCAAATACCTCACACCCCTCTCTGCAAACACTCACAGAAACTCACTCACAAAAATCCACTGCTCAACAATAGCACAAGCAGCAGAAGTGATTAATAATCAATGTTTTACAGACCTGAAACACCTCATCTTGCACACCGCCACAAATGACTTGCAGCAAGAGGGGGCAGCAGAAAGAATATCACAATTAGCTAAAGCTACCCATCAAAGATTCCCTAGGACAAAAATAATCCTATCTGCCCTGCTCCCAAGAAAAGACATATCCCTCCGTATAACCAAGCAGATCAACGCAGAGCTGGCTGCCAATATCCCCTCAATACCCCACACAAAACTGGCCCTACACTGAGAAATTACACTCCAGCACCTGTATGATGCCAAACACCTGGATAAACGAGGAGTAAGCACACTGGCAAAAGAACTTAAGGACATGGTTCTAGAGAGACCCCAGATACCCCGACCCCAAACAAGCCCAACAAATAGACTGCAAATCCCAGAAACAATTGCTCCAGACCCAGTCCACAGCGATGGCAGAGGTGGAGGCAATCACCAGTCCCACAATGGAAACACCCCACAGCAGAGGGCAGCAACATGGAAGAAATAAGAAACCTGCTAAAGACACTTTGTAACAAACTAATGTGACCCCTCTAAATGAAAGTCCGAGGAAAAAGCAGCTCATTACAAGGTATACCGACTCACAATGACATCCCTTATCATCAGCAGCTGGAATATCCAAGGGCTGAATTCTTCAGCTTTTGGATCCAAATCAAATGATCCAGACTTTAAAGAAAAAGTAAAAACTGTAGACATACAAATCCTCATGGAGACATGGATCAGAGCAGAGGATGAATCCCTAGCACCCATGGGCTACAGGGAATTTTCTGTGCCTGCCCAGAAAAACAAAACTGCCAAACAGGGCCGCCGCTCAGGTGGCATATTAATCTGGTACAAGGAGGCGCTTAAAAATCACATGAGAGCGGTCAAACGAGGAGACAATCATATCTGGATTAAAATAATAACCCAGACATATATGAGGTCCTACAAAATAAGGCTGCCCAATTCCAGTGTCAGGGTAGGGTGCTGATCTGTGGAGACCTCAATGCCAGGACAGGTATAGAGAAGGACTCTCACCACTGATGGCAATGTCTATATCCTAGGGGGTGACACCTACTTCTCAGACTCTATACAGACACTAAGAAACAGCTACGACAGGACTATAAACAAAAGCGGGAAAAGGCTGTTGAACCTGTGCCGGAGCCTGGGACTGTACATAATGAATGGGCGTATCCGGGGTGACTGTCTAGGACGATTTACACTAAACTCCCATGTGGGAGTTGGTGGACTATGGGCAGTGTGGTGGACTATGCCATCACAGACGCAGACCCCGCAAATATCAACGCCTTCATAGTCACTCCTGACACGCACCTCTCAGACCACAACCAGATCCTGCTGTACATGAGATCTAGAGATGAGCGAGTAGTGAAATATTCGAAATTTCGAATTTCGATTCGAATAGACCGCGTTACTCGACTACTCGACCGAATATCGAATCCCATTATAGTCTATGGGAAAAAAATGCTCGACACTTGGAAATCTCAATTCGACCACTTGGAGGTCACCAAGTCCACCCTGAAACATCAGAAAATGATGCCAACACTGCTGGAATGCAACTGGGACAGCAGGGGAAGCATGTCTGGGTGCATATAACGCGCCCAAGTCGCACTATTACGCCACTATCACAGCCTCTCAACAATACACTCCAAACACAATATTACTTCTACGTAAAGTGAGACAAGACAAGGAAACCTTCTTTCCTCTACATTGCCATGGACCCCAAGCCAAACTGTACAAAAAAGAAGAACAAAATTCTGCACCCCTTAAAATCACGTTGCCTAATGACAACCACAGATGGCATAGGCAAGGGGGAAAATAAATAGACCCCACCCCTAATTGTCATTGTGTGTGTGTGTGTGTGTGTGAGATGTGATCAGACATGTCCTCTTGTGTCATTGTGTCACCCCAGCAGTAAGGGAAGCTTAAAGGAGGAGGTTTGTTACAGTGTGTTACCCCAGCAGTAGGGGAAGCTTACAGGAGGAGGTTTGTTACAGTGTGTCACCCCAGCAGTCAGGGAAGCTTACAGGAGGAGGTTTGTTACAGTGTGTTACCCCAGCAGTAAGGGAAGCTTACAGGAGGAGGTTTGTTACAGTGTGTCACCCCTGCAGTCAGGGAAGCTTACAGGAGGAGGTTTGTTACAGTGTGTCACCCCAGCAGTAGGGGAAGCTTACAGGAGGAGGTTTGTTACAGTGTGGCACCCCTGCAGTCAGGGAAGCTTACAGGAGGAGGTTTGTTACAGTGTGTCACCCCAGCAGTAAGGGAAGCTTACAGGAGGAGGTTTGTTACAGTGTGGCACCCCTGCAGTCAGGGAAGCTTACAGGAGGAGGTTTGTTACAGTGTGTCACCCCAGCAGTCAGGGAAGCTTACAGGAGGAGGTTTGTTACAGTGTGTCACCCCAGCAGTCAGGGAAGCTTACAGGAGGAGGTTTGTTACAGTGTGGCACCCCAGCAGTAAGGGAAGCTTACAGGAGGAGGTTTGTTACAGTGTGTCACCCCTGCAGTCAGGGAAGCTTACAGGAGGAGGTTTGTTACAGTGTGTCACCCCAGCAGTAGGGGAAGCTTACAGGAGGAGGTTTGTTACAGTGTGGCACCCCTGCAGTCAGGGAAGCTTACAGGAGGAGGTTTGTTACAGTGTGTCACCCCAGCAGTAAGGGAAGCTTACAGGAGGAGGTTTGTTACAGTGTGGCACCCCTGCAGTCAGGGAAGCTTACAGGAGGAGGTTTGTTACAGTGTGTCACCCCTGCAGTCAGGGAAGCTTACAGGAGGAGGTTTGTTACAGTGTGTTACCCCAGCAGTAGGGGAAGCTTACAGGAGGAGGTTTGTTACAGTGTGTCACCCCAGCAGTCAGGGAAGCTTACAGGAGGAGGTTTGTTACAGTGTGTTACCCCAGCAGTAGGGGAAGCTTACAGGAGGAGGTTTGTTACAGTGTGTCACCCCAGCAGTCAGGGGAGCTTACAGGAGGAGGTTTGTTACAGTGTGTTACCCCAGCAGTAGGGGAAGCTTACAGGAGGAGGTTTGTTACAGTGTGTCACCCCAGCAGTCAGGGGAGCTTACAGGAGGAGGTTTGTTACAGTGTGGCACCCCTGCAGTCAGGGAAGCTTACAGGAGGAGGTTTGTTACAGTGTGTTACCCCAGCAGTAGGGGAAGCTTACAGGAGGAGGTTTGTTACAGTGTGTCACCCCAGCAGTCAGGGGAGCTTACAGGAGGAGGTTTGTTACAGTGTGGCACCCCTGCAGTCAGGGAAGCTTACAGGAGGAGGTTTGTTACAGTGTGTCACCCCAGCAGTAGGGGAAGCTTACAGGAGGAGGTTTGTTACAGTGTGTCACCCCAGCAGTCAGGGAAGCTTACAGGAGGAGGTTTGTTACAGTGTGTCACCCCAGCAGTCAGGGAAGCTTACAGGAGGAGGTTTGTTACAGTGTGTCACCCCAGCAGTAAGGGAAGCTTACAGGAGGAGGTTTGTTACAGTGTGTCACCCCAGCAGTCAGGGAAGCTTACAGGAGGAGGTTTGTTACAGTGTGTCACCCCAGCAGTAGGGGAGGCCCAAGAGCTGAGACCTTTTAAAAATTGTGTGGAGGCCCAAGAGCTGAGACCTTTTAAAAATTGTGTGGAGGCCCAAGAGCTGAGACCTCTTAAAAATTGATTGTATTAAGCCCAAGAGGTGAGCCATAATTTTTTTTTATTAATACAGCAATTCTACGGCGGTTAAGGAGGAGGAGGAGGAAATGGCACTTCATACAGATGGCACTTCACTCTTGGCTGCTTTCCACTGTTGTACAAGCAAAGTCCGGGTCAGGCCCTGCCTGCCTACATAGGATATGAGCTATATACTGTTCAGCGTAGTAGCCCTAATAAGGGCTCTTAAGGACTCTCTTGTCTTCTGGTAGCTGGTATATATGGTGGTAAAAGGTATATTCTGAGCTTCTGGGGCCCTGCCTGACTACATAGAATATGAGCTATATACTGTTCAGCGTAGCAGCCCTAATAAGGGCTATTAAGGACTGTCTTGTCTTCTGGTAGCTGGTATATATGGTGGTAAAAGGTATATTCTGAGCTTCTGGGGCCCTGCCTGATTAAATAGAAAATGAGCTATATACTGTTCAGCGTAGCAGCCCTAATAAGGGCTATTAAGGACTGTCTTGTCTTCTGGTAGCTGGTATATATGGTGGTAAAAGGTATATTCTGAGCTTCTGGGGCCCTGCCTGACTAAATAGAAAATGAGCTATATACTGTTCAGCGTAGCAGCCCTAATAAGGGCTCTTAAGGACTGTCTTGTCTTCTGGTAGCTGGTATATATGGTGGTAAAAGGTATATTCTGAGCTTCTGGGGCCCTGCCTGACTACATAGAATATGAGCTATATACTGTTCAACATAGCAGCACTAATAAGGGCTATTAAGGACTGTCTTGTCTTCTGGTAGCTGGTATATATGGTGGTAAAAGGTATATTCTGAGCTTCTGGGGCCCTGCCTGACTAAATAGAAAATGAGCTATATACTGTTCAGCGTAGCAGCCCTAATAAGGGCTATTAAGGACTGTCTTGTCTTCTGGTAGCTGGTATATATGGTGGTAAAAGGTATATTCTGAGCTTCTGGGGCCCTGCCTGACTACATAGAATATGAGCTATATACTGTTCAACATAGCAGCACTAATAAGGGATTAAGGACTGTCTTGTCTTCTGGTAGCTGGTATATATGGTGATAAAAGGTATATTCTGAGCTTCTGGGGCCCTGCCTGACTAAATAGAATATGAGCTATATACTGTTCAACATAGCAGCACTAATAAGGGATTAAGGACTGTCTTGTCTTCTGGTAGCTGGTATATATGGTGGTAAAAGGTATATTCTGAGCTTCTGGGGCCCTGCCTGACTAAATAGAAAATGAGCTATATACTGTTCAGCGTAGCAGCCCTAATAAGGGCTCTTAAGGACTGTCTTGTCTTCTGGTAGCTGGTATATATGGTGGTAAAAGGTATATTCTGAGCTTCTGGGGCCCTGCCTGACTAAATAGAAAATGAGCTATATACTGTTCAACATAGCAGCACTAATAAGGGCTATTAAGGACTGTCTTGTCTTCTGGTAGCTGGTATATATGGTGGTAAAAGGTATATTCTGAGCTTCTGGGGCCCTGCCTGACTAAATAGAAAATGAGCTATATACTGTTCAGCGTAGCAGCCCTAATAAGGGCTCTTAAGGACTGTCTTGTCTTCTGGTAGCTGGTATATATGGTGGTAAAAGGTATAATCTGAGCTTCTGGGGCCCTGCCTGACTAAATAGAAAATGAGCTATATACTGTTCAACATAGCAGCACTAATAAGGGCTATTAAGGACTGTCTTGTCTTCTGGTAGCTGGTATATATGGTGGTAAAAGGTATATTCTGAGCTTCTGGGGCCCTGCCTGACTAAATAGAAAATGAGCTATATACTGTTCAGCGTAGCAGCCCTAATAAGGGCTATTAAGGACTGTCTTGTCTTCTGGTAGCTGGTATATATGGTGGTAAAAGGTATATTCTGAGCTTCTGGGGCCCTGCCTGACTAAATAGAAAATGAGCTATATACTGTTCAGCGTAGCAGCCCTAATAAGGGCTATTAAGGACTGTCTTGTCTTCTGGTAGCTGGTATATATGGTGGTAAAAGGTATATTCTGAGCTTCTGGGGCCCTGCCTGACTAAATAGAAAATGAGCTATATACTGTTCAGCGTAGCAGCCCTAATAAGGGCTCTTAAGGACTCTCTTGTCTTCTGGTAGCTGGTATAGATGGTGGTAAAAGCGATATTCCGAGCTCCTGGGGCCCTGCCAGCGACAGCCTGTCTTTCCCTGCTGTGAGCGTCTGTCCCTCACTAAGTTCAAGCTGCTAATGCTGACGAAGAGGAAGTGCTGAGTTTTGTATATTCGAGGTCACATGGTTTTTCCAGCCAATGCGTGTAGACGCCGTTTTCGCGATGCCAGCGTCCTCCCAGGACCTGTCCCACCCCCCCTGCATGGTGATTGGTGTAAAAAACGCGCCAGGGAAGGTGGGAGGGGAAACGAATTGTGAGTGCGCCATCGCCGCTGTATTCGATCGAATACCGGCTCGGTCGAATACTACTCGCTCATCTCTAATGAGATCCACTGAGCACCCATCCACACAGCAGCCCCACCAGACTGGTCTCTACAACCTGCCACCGTCCTTCAAGTGGCTCAGACAATCTGCCAATGAGTACAACAATGTGACCAACCGAGCGGAAATCAAAGAAATGCTCATAAACTTTCACACTAACATCTACGAGCCAAACCAACAAGGAGTCACCCTGGCAGTGAAGGACTTTAATACCATCCTGCACACCATGGCAGAACTAGCAGGCCTCAAACGGACCAACCTCAAGAGACCCTCCAATACACAGTCTGAGAAATGGTTTGACAAGGAATGCAGGGCTCTACGTCATTCCCTAAGGGCAGCCTCTGACAAAAAACACAGTGACACCCTACGGAGGCAATACAAGCGCACCCTCAGAGAGAAAAAACAAATGCATCTCTCCCACAAAATCCAGCAGCTCGAGGACTCCCTCCAGGACAACTCATTCTGGGAGACCTGGCACCATATTGGCACAAAGCCAAAGAAAACTCCCTCCACATCCAAAATGGCAACATCTGGCTCAGCTACTTCAGGGACCTCTACAAAAACCTCCCTGAAAAAGAGCAAACCCCGGAACAACAACAAATAACCAAAAACTGAGGGACATGGAGGAGGCAATCAAGGACTTCCAAACCCCCCTAGACTGGCCAATCACTATGCAAGAAATCCAGGAAAACATTTCCCTGCTGAAATGCAGAAAGGCCAGTGGCCCTGACGGCATCCTGCAGAAATGATCAAATACAGCTCCCCAGACATACACGCTGCACTGGCAAAACTATTCACCCTGGTCCTGAGCTCCGGACACTTCCCTCAAGACTGGAACCGAGGTCTCATAACACCTATCTACAAGAATGGGGAACAATATGACCCAGCGAACTACAGAGGGATCTGTGTCAGCAGCACTCTGGGAAAGCTATTCAGCAGCATCATCAACAGAACCTTCCTCACACAGCAAGAGGTTCTCAGTAAAAGCCAAGCCGGGTTCATGCCAAACCATCGCACCACCGACCACATCTATACCCTGCACAGCCTTATCAAGACTCACATCCACAACACCAAGCAGGGGAAGATCTTTTCCTGTTTTGTGGACTTCAAGAAGGCGTTTGACTCAGTGTGGCACCCGGGCCTGTTCCTGAAACTCCTGCAGAGCGGAATAGGGGGGAGATCATATGATGTCATCAAGAGCTCATACACTGGGAACCAATGCAGTGTGAAGGTGAATGGCAAGAGGACGGCATACTTCCACCAGGGCCGAGGAGTCAGACAGGGCTGCAGCCTGAGCCCAACGCTCTTCAACATCTACATCAATGAACTGGCTGCAGCTCTGGAGGCTTCCTCAGCACCAGGCCTCCTCCTGCATGACCGCAAGGTGAAGTTCCTGCTATACGCCGATGACCTCCTGCTGCTGCCCCCGACAGAGACAGGCCTCCAAGACAGCCTGGCAGTACTGGAGAAATTCAGAACCACATGGGCACTACCCATCAATTCTAAGAAGACCAAAGTCATGGTGCTCCAGAAGAGGGGCCAGAATAAAGCCTCCATTCCCTCCTTCACATTAAACAGGTCTGCACTGGAAAAAACCAACAGCTACACTTACCTGGGGCTGGAGCTTAACCAACCGGGGAGCTTTAAGCCAGCAATAGAGGCCCTGAAAGGAATAGCCTGCAGAGCTTTCTACGCCATCAGAAAGCGACTGTACCACCTCAAACCACCAGTGAGGGTCTGGATGAAGATCTTTGATGGGGTCATTGCCCCAATCCTACTTTATGGCAGTGAGGTTTGGGCCCAATCACTTACCCAGACCAGTCAAAATGGGACTCAAGCCCAACAGAGACCTTTCATCTGGAGTTCTGCAAGTACCTCCTCCAGGTCCATCGCAGCACTTCCAACATGGCATGCCGGGCAGAGATGGGCAGGTTCCCTCTACGGTTCCAGGTGCAGAAGAGGGCGCTGTCATTCTGGGGGCACATACAGAGCAGCAGCCTGACTCCTACCACCACAAAGCCTCCCTGAACCATGGGGCCCAGAACAAACCCTGTGCCCTCCAACTGAGTGTCAGTCACCTGTCCAGCCAAAACCCCTGACATGCCCTAACAAAAGCCCAAATAAAGGGGCAATAGAGAGCTGCCAGGAGCAATTGGAAGAGGATTGGAAGAAAGAAACAAGTACCGTATTTTTCGTCCTATAAGACTCACCTGCCCATAAGACGCACCCAGGATTTGGAGGAGAAAAATAAGAAAAAAAAATATTCTAAGCTAAATGTTGTGCTAAAACACCCCATTACAGGCAGTGTGGCGTTCCCCCATCCCATTCCCCATGGGCAATGTGGCATCCCCCATCCCATTGCAAATGGGCAGTGTGGCATTCTCCCCTCCCATAGGCAGTGTGGGATGCCCCCATCCCATTCCCATAGGCAGTGTGGCATGCCCCTATCCCATTCCCATAGACAGTGTGGGATGCCTTCATCCCATTCCCATAGGCAGAGTAGTATTCCCCCCTTCCTATTCTCCATATAGGCAGTGTGGCACCCCCTTCCAATTCCCCATATAGGTAGTGTGGCATTTCCATCCCCCCCTCCCCATCCCATATAGGCAGTGTGGCATTCATCCCCCCTCCCCATCCCATATAGGTAATGTGGCATTTCCATCCCCCCTCCCCATCCCATATAGGTAATGTGGCATTCATCCCCCCCTCCCCATCCCATATTGGTAGTGTGGCATTCATCCCCCCTTCCCCATCCCATATAGGTAATGTGGCATTTCCATCCCCCCTCCCCATCCCATATAGGTAATATGGCATTCATCCCCCCCTCCCCATCCCATATAGGTAATGTGGCATTCATCCCCCCCTCCCCATATAGGTAATGTGGCATTCATCCCCCCCTCCCCATCCCATATATGTAATGTGGCATTTCCATCCCCACTCCCCATCCCATATAGGTAATGTGGCATTTCCACCCCCCCTCCCCATCCCATATAGGTAATGTGGCATTCATCCCCCCTCCCCATGCCATATAGGTAGTGTGGCATTTCCATCCCCCCTCCCCATCCCATATAGGTAATGTGGCATTTCCATCCCCACTCCCCATCCCATATAGGCAATGTGGCATTTCCACCCCCCCTCCCCACCCCATATAGGTAATGTGGCATTTCCACCCCCCTCCCCATCCCATATAGGTAATGTGGCATTCATCCCCCCTCCCCATGCCATATAGGTAGTGTGGCATTTCCATCCCCCCCTCCCCATCCCATATAGGTAATGTGGCATTTTTATCCCCCCTCCCCATCCCATATAGGTAATGTGGCATTCATCCCCCCTCCCCATCCCATATAGGTAATGTGGCATTCATCCCCCCTCCCCATCCCATATAGGTAGTATGGCATTTGCATCCCCCCTCCCATTCCCCATAGGCAAAAGTAAAAAGTGAGAAAAAAAAAGTAAACTCACCTTTCAATCCTCCCCGCTGTCCTCGCCGTCTTCACACAGACACACTGGCTTGGAAAAGCGGTGGGCGTGGCCGACGTTCGAGTGTCGGCCACGCCCACCGCTGTTTAAGTCCGGGTGTCTCTGTCTGCTGGCACCGTGGAGAGGTGGCAGGGACAGTGCGAGTGTCAGGGAGCAGCTGCCCCGCCACTTGCACTGTGAAAACTCGGCTTGGTATAGCGGTGGGCCCACCGCTGTAACAGGCTGGGTGTCTGGCTCTGCAGAGAAGGCTGCCTCCGCGGCTTCCGAGACAGCGCGAGCGATGGAAAGGTGAGTTAACATTCTGCTTTTTATTTATCTTTTTTCCCACCTTCGCCCCAATAAGACGCATGGATATTTTCCCACAACTTTTTGGGAAAAATAAGTGCGTCTTATAGGGCGAAAAATACGGTAACTCTCAGAAACTTACCATCTACCAATCACTAAAGAGGGACTACACCATGGCCCCATACCTGGAGAGGCTGCACCATGGCCCTAT